>JAQZBX010028283.1:0-27896 GCA_029593785.1 Cabassous unicinctus | reverse complement strand
AGAACTAAAGGATATCAGGAAAACTATCAATATGCTTAAGGAAATGAAGAAAAATACAGAGAAAGAAGTACAGGATGTCAGGAAACCTATGAATGAACAATATGAGAATCTCAATAAAGAGAAAGAAATTTTAACAAAGAACCAAATAGAACTACAGGAGTTGAAGACCACAATAACTGAAATGAAAAACTCCCACAGGGGTTTCAAGAGTAGATTGAAGCTGGCAGAACAAAGAATCCATGAATTGAAGACAAGACACTTTCAATGAGTCAAGCTGAGGAGCAGAAAAAAAAAATAATTATAAAAAACAAAAATAGTCTAGGAGGCCTGTGGGATACCATCAAACATACCAAAATACACATTATGACAGGAGTCCCAGAAGGAGAAGAAAGAGAGAAAGGGGCAGAAGGAATATTCAAAGAAATAATGACAGAAACATCCCAAACTTAGCAAAAGACATGAATATGCACATCCAAAAAGCCCAGGATAAACTTGAAGAAAAATATGCCCTAACAGACACTAGTCAAACTGTCAAACACAAAGGACAAGGAGAGAGTTCTGGAGCTGCAAGAGAAAAGGAACATGTTACGAACAAGAGAGTCCCAATTAGATTAAGGGCCAATTTCTAATCAGAAACCATAGAAGCAAGAAGGCAATGGGTTAAAATACTTAAAAAGCTCAGAGAAAAAAAATGCCAACCAAGAATGTTGTATTTGGCGAGTCTTTCTTTGAAAAATAAGCGAGAGATTAAGACATTCCCAGATAAACAAAAGCTGAGGGAGTTCATCACCACTAGACCTGCCCTGCAAGCAATGCTAAACAGAGTTCTTCAGACTGAAAGGAAAGGACACTAGACATTGGTTCAAAGGGACATAAAGAAATAAAGACATGCAGTAACCATTCAGGTAATTATAAATGCCAGTACTATGGTATTGTTTGGTATGTAACTCAACTTAATTCTCAAAATGCAAATGCATAAATAGTATGATAAATCTATAGTTTTGGACATATAATGTACAAAGATATAATTTGTAACAAGTACAAAATAAGCTGCGAAGGGGGGGGGGGTGTCAGAGGGGCATAGGAACAGTGTTTGTGTATGCTACCGAAGCACAAACACCAATTCTGCTCAAACTCTTCTAAGACATTGAAGAAGGAACACTCTCTAATTCATTCTACAAGCCACATCACCCTCATACCAAAGCAGATAAAGATACCACAAGATAAGAAAATTACAGACCAATATCGTTTATGAACATAGATGCAAAAATCCTCAATAGAATACCAGCAAACCAAATCCAACAGCACATTAAAAGAATGTATACACCAGGATCAAGAGGGATTTATCCCACATATGCAAGGGCAGTTCAACACAAGAAAAACATTTAATGTAATACCCCACATTAACAGAAGGAAGGGAAAAAAAAAAACACATGTTCATCACAATTGATACAGAGAAGGTATCTGACAAAATCCAGCACCCTTTCTTTATAAAAACACCTAGAACACTACGAATAGATGAAACTTCCTCAACATGATAATGGGCATATATGAAAAGCCTACAGCTAACATCATACTTAGTGGTGAAAGACTGAAAACTTTCCCTCTAAAATCAGGAACAAGTCAAGGATGCCCACTTTTATTCAACAATGTACTGGAAGTTCTAGCCAAAGCAATTAGGCCAGAAAAAGAAATAAAAGGCATCCAAATTGGAAAGGAAGAAGTAAAACTTTCCTATTTGCAGAACACATGATCCTATATACAGAAAATCCTGAAAAACCCACAAAAAAGTTCCTAAAGCTAATAAATGAACTCAGCAAAGTGGCAGAATACAAGAGCAACACCCCCAAATCAGCAGTGTTTCTATAAATGAACAATCAGAAGACAAAGCTCAAGAACGAAACTCTATTTACAATAGCAACTAAAAGAATCAAATATCTAGGAATAAATCTAACCAAGTGTATAAAGGATTTATATACAGAAAACCACAAAACAATGATAAAGAAATCAAAGACCTAATAAAGGGAAGGACATTCTGTGCTCATGGATTGGAAGACTAAATACCATTAATGTCAATTCTATCTAAAGTGATTTACAAATTCAACACAATCTCAGTCAAAATTCCAACAACCTTCTCTGCAGAAATGGAAAAGCCAATCATGAAATTAATACAGAAGGATAAGGGGCCCCAAATAGCCAAAGTCATCTTGAAAAAGAACAAAGCTGGAGGACTCACACTTTCTGATCTTAAAACTTATTACAAAGTCATAGTAATCAAAACAGAATGATACTATAACAAGGACAGACATATGGACCACAGGAATCAAATTGAGAGCTCAGAAATCAACCCTCACAATTACGGCCAACTGATTTTTCCTTGATTTGGTTTGGTTTGGTTTTATTAGTTATCAAATTCATGATTATTTTTTCCCAGTATAGATTTTAAGAGGATGGCAATAAATATAATATTTATGAAAACATAATATATTTAAGAAGTAGGCATGCCCATGAAATTGGATTTTGGGAAGGTAGTTATAACTCCACCGTAGCACTCCTTAACCACACAAGTGTCAAGAGAGAATCAGAGTCAGTGTGGAAAGAGAAGATTAAAGGACATAATAGAATCTGGAATCTTTCTCAAGGATAAGAGGTGCTTAGGAGAACTTTTATTTACATGTCAGGATAGTTTAACATGAGCTTTTTTAAAAATGGAATTGAAAGATCTAGAGGAAGAGGTAAGTTTTTATATGACTATTAAGTATACAGAATGGAAATTAGGTTTGGAACCTGGTACTGAGTTTAGGTTTTACTGGACTTTTGCTATGGGAGAAGCTTTTAGATTTTTCTTTTTTTTTTTTTTCCTTTTGGATTTCATTTATTATTTTGCCCCCAATCTACGTTTGTATTATGCAGATGGTAAATACTGAAAAACTGGAAAGGGGCACAGGTTGCCTTAGGGAGGGCCAAGAGATATGTGTTTTTTATTTGTTTGTTTATGGTTATAAATAAACAAGTCCTAAAAGCTGAAAATCATCTGGAGTTCCTTGAAAACGTTCAGACCCACAGAAGAATTTTTATAGAGTGACACAATATTCTAATGGAGGCACACATTGTTCTAAGAGTCTTTTAAGTTCTAAACATAAAATTTTGATTATGGTTTTGTTTTGGCTTTAATATGCTATGCATATAATTTAATTTCAATACATACTATCTAACATACATTAAGAGTGTGTATTATCTTTAAAATGGAGAATATTAAGCAGTTTCTGCTACTCACTGATACTGGCAGTTCCTGAAACTCCTTAGACTGATGGGGCAGTTTAAGGTCCAAAAAGTAGTCCGCATTTTCATACTGATACTCACTTGCTGAGAAATCGGGCCTTTTATGTATTCTTTTTGGCACAACAGTTCTGTTGCTACAAGAGCTTCCATTAGGAAAAGCTCCTAAGGATTTAAGATTCTGTTCGTCTTTTGAGTTATCTTGGGTGATTTCCTTAGGAAGAAGTATCTGCTCCTTCTTAAGCTGCTTCACTTTGGACTAGGTTTGGAAGAAGAATTTGATGTGAATGATTTTGTTGGCAAGGAAGACTTGGAAGAAATGGGTTATCCTTTATATCTATGCCAGCTAAAACCCTCTTCCCACACAAATCCAGCCCTCGGTACTTTATTCAACAGGCCTAAAAATAAGGTCCTAAATTTAGGAGGCAAATTGCTTCTTTTAGCTCCCCTTCTCAATGGAGAACAATGTTCTCCCAGCCAAGGTCCAAACGGGCCTGATAAACATTTAAGTAACTAGGAAATGATAGACTTTAAGACCGTTCTGCCTGGCAAGTGCCCAGATGACGGAGGGAAAAGTCGGTCCCCTCAAACTATACTCTGTTAAGCAGACAGGACCCTATCGATGTTCTCTTATGTGGAATAGGTTAAACTCTGTCCAGACCACAGCTGACCAGCACCACCTTCCTGTCCAATGTCTAAAGTCCAGACACGGCTGGCAGTGCGGGCCACACCGGTGTAGACCCTGCAGACCATTTTCTACAGGCCTGAAGGTGGCAGCCTGCTTCCCAGGGCCAGCAGGACCTCCGGGGCACGATGCCGTCAGGGCTCCAGCAGGGTTGCAGACAGCAGGCTGGAGAGCCTGCAAGAAGAGAGTGTTGGGGCTGGAGAAGCGCCAGGTGCTGCCCCTGAGCAGGGAGGTACAAGGTGCTCAGCCCACCGGGCTAGGCCGAGGGGCCTCCGGGTGAAGCCTTGCCACGGCTATGGCTCTGGGGCTCTGAGTTCGTAGCCCTGGCCTTTGGGACTGGGCAGTCCACACCACAGTGCAGAGCCAGAGGCTGAGTCTCGCTCTCTGAGCCCCAATCCCCTCAACCTTCAAGGGCGGTGGCTTTCTACGGCCAGCTGATTTTTGACAAGTGGGCAAAGACAACTCAATTGGGAAAGAACAGTCTCTTCAGCAAATGGTGGTGGGAAAACTGGATGTCCATATGCAAAAGAATAAGGTGGACCCCTACCTCACACCTTATACAAAAATCAACTTAAAATGGATCAAAGACCTAAACATAAGAACCAGAAAGCTAAAACTCCCAGGAGAAAACATAAGAGAAATACCTTCAGGACCTTCTGTTAGGCAATGGTTTCTTAGACTTTACACCCAAAGCACAAGAAACAAAAGAAAAAATAGATGAATGGGACCTCATCAAAGTTAAAAACTTTTGCTCATCAATGGACTTTATCATGAAAGTGAAAAGACAACCTACTCAATGGGAGGAAATATTTGGAAACGACATATCTGATAAGGGTTTAATATCCAAAATATATAAAGAAATCCTACAACTCAACAATAAAAGGACAAACAACCCAATTTAAAAATGGGCAAAAGAACTGAATACATATCCCTCCAAAGAAGATACAAAAATGGCCAGAAAAGACATGAAAAGATGCTCAACATCATTGCCATCAGGGAAATGTAGATCAAAACCACAATGGAGATGTCATCTCACACCCATTAGAATGACTACTATTAAAAAAAAAAAAAAAACAGGAAAAAACAAGTGTTGGAAAGGGTGTAGAGAAATAGGAACACTCATTCATTGCTGATGGCAGTGTAAATCGGTGCAGCCGTTGTGGAAGACAGTCTGGCAGGTCCCCAGAAAGCTAAGAATAGAACTACCATTCGCCCCAATCCCAATAATACCACAACTTGGTATATACCCAGAAGAACTGAAAGCAGGGACTCGAACAGATATTTGCACACCAATGTTCATTGTGCCTTTATTTAGAATTGCTAAAAGATGGAAACAACCCAAGTGGCCATCAACTGATGAACGGATAAACAAAATGTGGCGGCATATACATATATGGAATATTATTCAGCCATAAAAAGAAATGAAGTTCTGATACATGTGACAACATGGATGAATCTTGAAGATATCAAATTCAGTGAAACAAGCCAGACACAAAAGGACAAATATTGTATGATCTCACTGATCTGAAACAATTAGAATAAGCAAATTCACAGAACCAGAATCTAGAATATAGGTTACCAGAGGATGGGATAGGGATAGGGAATGGGAAATTAAGGCATAAAATGTACAGGGTTGGGGTGCGGATGTGGCTCAAATGGTTGGGCATCTGTCTCCCATATGGAGGCACCTGGGTTTGATCCCCGGGAACTCCCAGTAAAATAAATATAGAAGGTGCACGGGCCGCCAGGCCCCGTGAGCGGGTGCGTGCCCAGGCCCCATGCATGGGTGTGCCGCACGCAGCAAGATGACGACGTAGCAGGAGTGCCATAGCAGGAGAGTGACACAGGGGAGAGTCAAGACGAGATGCACCAAAAGAACCAGGAACTGAGGAGGCGCAGGTGGCAGAACACCTCTTTCCCACATCAGAAGTTCCCAGGATCGAATTCCGGTACAGACTGGAGGAGAAGAATGAGAAGAAAGGGCAGGAAACGGGCACAGAGAATTGCCCAGTGAATGGACACAAAAACAGCAGAAACCAGGGGGTGGGGGGTGGGTGTTAAAAATGGATAAAAAGTAAATAAATAAATAAATCTTTGAAAGAAAAATGTACAGGGTTCCTTTTGGAATCACTGAAACGTTTTGATAACGGATGGTGGTGATGGTGGCACAACATTGTGAATACAATTAACAGCACTGAAATATATATCTGAATTAAAAGAGGAAATGTTAGATTGTATATATGGTAACAGAATAAAAATTATTTTAAAAATCCATGGAACTACAATATACAAACAGTGAACTCTAAGTTATACCACGAACTTTAATTAATAGTACAATTATAAAAATGTGCTATCATCAATTGCAACAACTGCTCCACACCAAGGCACGGTGTCAGTGATGGGGAGTTGATTGGGAATCCTATATTTCATGCATGATTGTTCTGTAAACCCACAACCTCTCTAGTAAAGAAAAAGAATGGAAAAAGGAAAATGGGCAAAAGACTTGAATAGATACTTCTCCAAAGAGAATATACAAATGGCTAAAAAGCACATGAAAAGATGCTCAACATTATTCCCAATTAGGGAAATGCAAATCAAAATCACACTGAGATGCCATTTCACACCCATTAGAATGGCTACTATTAAAAAAACAGAAAATCCCAAGTGTTGGAGAGGATGTGAAGAATTAGGAACATTCATTCATTGCTGGTAGCAATGTAAAATGGTGCAAGCACAGTGGAAGACAGTTTGACAGTTCCTCAGAAAGTTAAGTATAGAATTACCATATGACCCAGAAATCCCTCTAGTAGGTGTATACGCAAAAGAATTGAAAGCAGGGACCCGAACTGATATCTACATACCAATGTTCACAGGAGCATTATTCACAATTGCCGAAAGACAGAAACAACCCAAGTGTCCATCAACTGATGAATGGATAAACAAAATGTGGTATATACACACAATGGAATATTATTCAGCCATAAAAAGGAATGAAGTTCTGATACATGCAACAACATAGATGAACTGTGAAGACATGTTGAATGAAATAAGTCAGACACCAAAGGACAAATGTTGCATGATGTCACTGATTTGAAACAATTAGGATAAGCAAACCCATTGAGTCAGAATCTAGAATATAAATTATCAGATAGGGTGGGAACAGGAAATGGGACGTTAAGGTTTAAAATGTACAGGGTTCCTATTTGGGAAAAGTTCTGATAATGGATGGTGGTGATGGTGGCACAACCTTGTGAACACAATTAACAGCACTGAATTACATATTTGAATGTGGTTAAAAGGGGAAATTTTAGGTTGTATATACGGTACTAGAATAAAAACTTTTTTAAAAATCCATGAACCTGCACAACACCAACAGTGAACCCTAAGTTAAATCATGAGCCATAATTAATAGTACAATTATAAAAATGTTCTTTCCAACACTGTGATTATTCTAAAAGCCACTGATTATACACTTGAGATAGATTGTGTGGTATGTGAATCTATCGCAATGAACTGCTTAACAAATAAATAATTGTGCAAGAATAGCCAGAAATAGCAGCTATGTACAGCAGGGGAAACAGAGAGAGATTGAGAGGCAAAGAATTTTCTTGTTTGTCTGTTTTTTATTATTATTGAAATAATGAAAATGCTCTAATAATGATTGAAGTGATGAATGCACAACTATGTGATTATACCAAATACCATTGATTTGTACACTTCAGATGAACTGTATGCTTTATTAATGTGTATCAATAAAATTGATTTGTTAAAGAAAAATGTGCTTTCATCAATTGCAACAAATGTACCACACCACAGCAAGATGTTAATCGGGTGGGGTATGAGAACCCTGTATTTTATGCACGATTGTTCTATAAACCCACTTCTCTATTAAAGCTATATAAATAAACAGAAAAAAAGAGTACACAGGATCTTTCTATTATCTCTTACAACTGCATGTGAATTTACAGTTATCTCAAAGTTAAAAGTTTAAGTAATACAACACAAAAAGTTTGCAAATTAAAATAAAAACTTAAAAAGAAAGCTGATAATTGGGCCTACTGGGGAGAGCATGTGGAGGAGGAAGTATACCTCAGTTTTTTCAAAATCAAATTAAAGGATCCCAAGAAAAGTTTAAAAAAAAAAAGAATTGAAAATACTCAACCACGTTATATGTGGTAAGAAGAAATACTGTTTGAGTTTCTTTTGACATATATACATCTATGTATACGTTCATCTGAACAACAATACAATGGAAAATATATTTCTTAATGGGCAATGTGAGTCAGATCAAAAAGTGTGATGTCATTGCACTACATTTTACAATGTCCTCTTTATGACTCCATGAAGAATTTCAATTACATCTCAGTATTAGGAATAGCCATGCTTTTCTTGATCAACTGGTTTCATTATTAGCTTGTGGACAATAAACCCTAAAGCTGATATTTCTTTCTTTGCTTTGGTCCCTAGGAAGCTTAGAGCCAAATTCCGGCAATTATACACAGGAATAATAAAGCATATTTCTGTACATAAATTTTACCACTGACCTTATTTTTTTTCCTAACCTTATTTTCTCTTTGCTTTATTACTTTACTGTAATGCTTTTATTTGTCATCAGTTCAAGCCTTTTGTGGAATAAGACAGGGAGTAAGTAAATGGAAATCACATAAAGTTAATGCAATTCACAATTAAAATGGCATATTTAATCTTACCTAGTAATACAGTATTCTTTATCTCCTTGGATTCCTAAATACCGTGGCCTTTCACCTGTTGCTATGACAAATTTTGCAGCAGTAAAATAAGTTTCCTGTCCTTTTCTATTGGTTGCCTTGGAAAGAGAAAAGTAAGATTCACTTATTCAACAAACACCAGAGAGCCCCGGATACTCTGAAAAAAATTATTACTACCCTTAGGGAGCTTCCAATTCAACAGGAACAACAAGCAGCAAATGCAGGCAAAAAATAACAATGCAATGTGATACACACGAGCATAGAGAATAAAAGTCTTTACAAAATAGTAATCCAAGAACAGTATTGGGGGTAGAAGCAGGGGACTAGAAAGCCAGTCAAGAGATGGCGTCAAAGAAGGTAATACTTAAGTGCAGATGAGAAAAATGCAATGTTTGGGGAGAGGAAATGAACACCGGAAAGAGAACACAAAAGCACTGAGGCCTGAAAGGAGCTGGTGTCTGGGGCACGGCAAGCAGCCAGAAGTAACCAGAAAGGAGGGCATATGTTGGAGGTGAAGCGAAACAGATTAGAGCCAAATGTGAAGACCCTCGATGCCATCCTGAAACTTTAGGCTATGGGGAGCCAATGAAGGTTGCTCACTGCTAATTTTTAATTACACAAGTAATTCATAAACATATCCTCATTTTTTAAAATTCAAACACCAACGAAGGTTTTCAAACAAAGAGGTGACACATGGATGGAATGGAGAGGGAGAGCAATCCACCCAAGAGGGGACGTGGGCTGAAGAGGGAAGAACCTGTCATTTCCAGCTCGAGCAACTGGGTATATGTTGATACCATCAGGTGAGGTTTACAAAAAAGGCAGGTTTGACTGGGTACAACTGGCCTATTGGACCAAATATCCCAGGCACCACTGAGAAATAAAATGTCTCAGTTCAAAAATAAAAGTTTCTCAATTTGAGAAATAAAATTAGCTAACTTGTATTTCTATTCTGTTTCATGGGACTATCATTTAAATTGGCCCCCATAATGGCTTTAAAGTTGGCAGCTTTAAATGGACCGCCTCACACCTTTCTAAGTTAGCAGTAAACAAATCTGCCTACAAAATCATTTAAAATCTTGTCGGGATCACCTCACATTGTGCTGTCAAAAAGCAAAGTACAAAAATAACCTCAATGCCAAGGATGATACTCTGTCATCTCCCACAGCACCAATTTAAAATTTTGTGTTCCTGAAAATGGCCTCATTTTCCTTAGGTATTAGCCTGATAATACAGAAACATTACAAACATAAAATTTATAAAATGCTTTTATCTGTTGGATAAAACAGAATGATATCTGTTGGAGTTCCAATGAAGGTTTCATTTTTAAAAAGGATTCCACAGCTAAAACATTCATCATTTTGGTCTTTTAAACATCTAGCTTTTTAGTCTAAACATTTTCTCTTTTAAGATGGCAATGAAAGCAAAAGACAAATAATAACTTTAAAATTAAGAGTTATCTAAAAAGCAATTTCTTCAATTTTGCTAGACATCTGGAACAGGCAGACAATGGAAAAACTGCATCCACGTGCCTATGTGCTCAAGCACGAGCTAGAGTCCTTCACATGCTACATGGTTTGAGTTAAAAAGGCAAGTACAAGCAACAGGAAGGAAAGGCAATGAACAAAGCTTAACACAGTACCTTCATTTTATGAGGTTCGACAAATTCTCCATAGGCATTGACATAGGTCACAGCTCTTTCCCTTAAAGACAACCTGTAACTCCAATTTAAAGAGCCTATGTAGTTTTGAATTGCTTCTGTCATGGTCTCCCAGTTGTGCTTGACTGAAAATAAACCAGCAGGATGAAAGTGAATTGTATTTTTAGTGGCAAATTACATAACGCCACCATGAGTCACACTATATATGCTTTAAAGAATCAAAAAGTAGACAGGAGATAATTAGCAACATTAATCTTTTTTATGCCAGTAAAAATATATATACAAATCTTGTTTTATTTTACAAAGCATGTGCAAATGGCAGAGTGCTGTGAGAATCTGGGGGACAAGCCCACAGAAGAGAGGATGGGCAAAGCAGCCTTCGCACAGCAGGGTCAGTTTGGCAGGAGGGACATCTGTGCTCGGGAGTGGCTCCAGGAACATGTCCAGCTCCCACCGTGGGCCTCTTCCATTTGGACTCTTAGTTGTGCCAGGAATGTTCGAATGGAGAAAGGCCTCAAGTCGGAGAAAACTAGACAGGCCTGAACTCGGCTTCCCTTAGGGTCACCTGCTGGTGGTTTTACGAGCATGAAGGAATGTCTTACATTTCTTTATACCGTGCGTGGGTAGGGTGCACTGTGGCCAAGCTTTTGGATTGGAAGGTTTGGCCATTTCCTTTGGAACCTGGGGGAGGATCTGCTGGAACTAGGATCCCTCATTAGCCCCACACTTTCAGGTGTTCACCTCATCTGTGAAATCGTGTGTTTCTGAGACACGGAAGACAGCCCAGAAGAGGGTGACCTATCTAGGACTCCTGTCCAAACTGGCTGAGATCCCTGAGGATGAGCCAGGTAACTGAGGGCAAAAATCACCTCTGGAGGCTCACCCCATCTACCACTCTCAAGAGAGCACCTACCCCACATCAGGGTGCTGCAGTGCCGGAAAGAAAAGAGCTGAGAAAGGCGCCCCAGTGCAGAGAGAGGCTTGGCCAATGGGAACTGGGGTGGTCTGGGCCTCACACCCCCCTTTCTTATGATGCCAAACTACCACAAAACCTCCTAAGATGTTACAGTCCAGAATGGTTATTCTCCTAAATCACCTGCCCCACCCTCACCCCCACGACCCTGGGAAATTCAGGACAACTCCGGGGACTGTCCCAGCAGTAGTACCCCTCTGTACAATGGCACATATCCTCAAAGTCTAAGATATCGCCTTTCCACCACCCCAGAAAAGCTATTCTTCCAACCCTTAAAGAACCATTTGTCCCAAGGACTCTGTCCTAGCTGTCTTTTATGGGCCCCAGAAAATTATCTTCTGAAGCTAACCTATTCTTGTACCTGTACACTGTATAGATGGGGCCTTTTGATTAAATTCAATTAACCGTGATTAGATGGCTTTTGATTGGACTACATCAGTGAGGCATGACTCAGGCTGGGTCACCACCTTCCTACTGGGTCTGATATAAACAGAGACACAGAGGAAGAGACACATAGAGAAAGGAAGCTGCCATTTTGACCTGGCCATGTGTGAGAGGGGACTCAAGGATCGCTAGTAGCCGAAGCTGAAGCAGGAAGCCCCCGTGAGGCTGGGCCCATGGAGCGGCTCAAGGCTGAAGAGAGGAGCCATCTGCCTGAGAGCCCACAGCTGAGCTCCAGGAGACAGTGAGCCCAGAGGGGAAGGCAGGGACCTGGGCAGAGACCAGCAGACCTGCCATCTTGCCTCATGGCAGGATGCCAGGATCACCAGTAGCTGACTTTGGTGAGAAAGCATCTCTGATGGTGCCTTGATTTGGACATGGCATGGTCTGGGAACTGTAAAATTTTCCCCTAATAAAATCCCCACTTAAAAAGCCAACCTATTTCTAGTACTTTGCATCAGCAGCCCTGTGGCAAACTAAGTTAATTCACAATTCACATGCCCTTCTGTTTCTTGTTCTTGTTGGCAAAGAAACTCTACGTTAGAGGCTCCCAAATACAGCTGCACATCAGGATCATCTGGGAATTATGTTGAAAAATGCAGGTTTCTAAAGCTCACCACAAACCTATGGAGCCAGGAGTGGAACCCCAGGACCTGCACAGTTAGAAAGCTCCCCAGATGATTTTGATACAGCACGTCTATGGACTGGCATTCTGGAAACACTTGCTCTATTGTTCTATTGATCTATTCAGTCCTGCAATGGCATCAAAATGTTAAAAAACTGATAGGAAAAGATAGCCTCTCACACATTTGTTTTTCAATATAAACTTTAGACTCATCAGTCAAGTTCCAAAAAGGAAAAAAAAAAATTATTTTGTGATATTTTTAATGGGCTTACATAAAATTTACAAATTAATTTTGAAATAATGTCTTCACAATATTGAGTTAGTCCCTCCACAATCATAGTATATTTTTGTTACACCTTTATATTCTTTCCTTCTATATTTTGCATGTACCTAAATTTATTCCAAGGTGTGCAATCATTTTTGTTGCCATTTTCAATTGTATTTTTAACTTGGTTATTGCTGATAAGAAATCTATTGACTTTTGCACATTTATCTTATAAGAGGTCAACTTACTCAACTCAGTTATATTTTTTTAGCTGGATCTCTTGTGTATTCTAGGTAAACATTTGTATTGTACATTTAAAGTACCTTTTTCCTCCTTTTCAAATCACATTTTCTTTTCCATTTTTCACGTTGGCCAGAAGTACCAGAACAATGCAGATGCTCACTAGTAGAAATGAGCAACTCTGTCTGATGCGAGACTTTGATGGAAATGTCTCAAGAGCCTCTCCTTAAATATCTGCTTTTGGGTTTTCTTCATTGTGTAAAGGAAGTGCCCATTTCTTTTATTTCTTTTCACAGATTTACTGATATTTTTTTAAAGCAGAAATGGATGTAAGATTTTATCAAATGCCTTTATAGCCGAAATTCAGGCAATTATATTGATCTTCTGTATTCCTACGGTGATTTTCTAATGCTGAATCATTCTTGCATCCCTGGAATGAACCCTAATAAGTCACGGTACATTGTTCTGGTACACTGCTATAGAGAATTGCTAGTGGTTTCTCTATAATTGTGGTATCTCTAACAGTAATAGTTTTCTATTTTTAAACTTTCTGTATTACATTATGTCAGCCTCAAAAACAAAGGTGAACCTTTTCATCTTTTTCTAAGTTCTAGAACAGTTTAAATAATAGAGGAAGTATCTGTTTCTTGAAGATTTGATGAATTTATTTCTAAAGCTGTTGGGGTCCAATGCCTTTTAGGGAATGAGTTGTTCTTAGACAATGTTTTCTTTGATAATTCTAGTCATTTCTATTTTTCTAGATTATCCTTTTCATCAAGATACTGAAATTATTACTACTAATTCTCTCTTCCATATCTGTAGTTATGTTTCTTTTCTCACACCTATGCTTCACATATGTGTTTTCTCCCCTTATCTCCTTGACTAGACTTGCCAAAGGTCTATTTTATTTGTATTTTCAAATATACTCTTGGTTTTATCATTTCTATTTGGTGGGGGGAGGGGCATCCCTTATTTCCTGTGTTTTTTCTCCTAATCTCCTGATGTGCTGTTAGTTGCCATTGTTTTTGTTCACATTTCTCCTATAGTACCACCTACTTAAAATTTTTCCTGTAAACTTTTTTTCATTCCTTTATTTTCAACAATTATCTCTTCTGGTTTTAGGCGTCTGTCTTGTAAATAGCATACAGAAGAATGTTGCTATTTACCCAACCTGAGAATCGAACCCATTCACCTTTATTCAAATAGGTAATAGAGTGCTCAATGCCTGGCATCTTCTTTTCTGTTGTGTAATCACAGTTTCATGCTGTTCCCCTTTTCACTTTTGCTGGGCTGACTTTTCTTTGCCCATTTTTCCCTTTCCTTTTTTTTACTTGGAAGTCCTGCATTCAACGTCTAATCTGGAAATTATTTGCACATTTTATACTTATTTTAACCTAGATTTCTCTGTCAGCATCAAGAATGAAAGCATCTAAAACATTCTCCCAGAACAAGATTTCAACAAGTTTTTACTTCCCTTCTCTTGCCTCTCAGGTTGTGTGCAAACAAGAGAATTTCAACTCCCTGTTAACTTTTTCATATTATGCCTCTTTTATTTCAAGAATCCTTTCGGAACAACGTCATTATGGATAGATCGTCTGTCTGAATGACTTAAGCTGCCTCGCCCTGGCACTGCTACCCACCGTGGCTGGGGGGTCTTCCCTGGGTCGGGTAAGGCTGCCCCTCTGGGTCCACACACCCATAGTGCCCACTAGCAGTTACCACTGCACCTTCCCCTAAAGGGTAAATTCCAGCTGGGCAGACTGCATCTGCCCTGCTCCCTACTCAATGCCCAGCACAAGGTTTGGCACACCAGGAGGCATCTGAGTTAAAGAAATACGCCAAGCTCTTCTGAACCAACACCCCATTTTTCTCATTTCACCATTCTTTATTCTCATGCACTTGTCACTGGGTTCGAATACTTACTTGGATGGGGTTTTTTAAGAAAACATATATGGATGATATACTCGTTGTGCTGTTTCTTATCTGGTTAACACATAAATCTTGATCCACTGTCTTCCAGCACTAAGCAATACAGAAAGAGGACAGCTAACAGTCTAATTCTTTCTCAACACAATTTCTGCCTTCAGTCGAAGAAGCTTAGAAGATGCCTTCCTCTATTGGCGGAATTTAAAACCTGGCCCAAGCACGCTGTAGATGGATGGCCAGCCTCGTCTGACTGCAACCATCAGCAGCGCAGGATGCAGCGCTGCATTGCCTCCAGGAGACTTCTCTTGTCCTCCTCCCACCTCGCCAGCTGCTGTTTCCACTGCCCTCACCTGAGCCTGCCTCGTCTTCCCGCTTCTGAATGTTGGAATACCTCGGGGCTCGAACCTCTAACCCAGGGCTGCAATCATGAAAACGTTTCTGTAGCTGGGCTCTCCAAGGCGGCAGCTACTACCCACATCTGGCTCCTGGGCACCTGAAAAGTGGCTGGTGTGACAGAAAAACTGACGCTGGAGAGCCCAGTTTCATCTCTTCTCTTCCTCACAACTAGAGGGTCTCCTTTAGTCCTACAGCTCTAAATGCCATGTTTATGCCCATGACTTCCACGTTTTTGATTCCAGGACTGTCCTAACTCTAAAATTTCAGACCCAAATATCCAAGTGTCCAGTAAGCATCTCAAACTTAATATGTCCAAGACCAAGTTCTTGATTCCCCCTCTCACTGTCGCAGATGGGTACAAGAGAAGGCTGTCCCCTCCCCCTTGAATCACGGCTGGCCTCTCCACCTGCTCCAACCAGGAGAACGTGGAGAAGGAAAACCGTGCCAATTCTGGGCCTGGCCCTCAAGACATCTGGCAGCTCCTGCTTGGCCCCTCTTGGAGACCCAGCCACCCTGGTGGAGAGGTCATGTGATGTGGACAGATGCCGGCAGGCCCCAGCCCAGGCACCAAGCATGAGGGCAAAGCCGTCTTGGGTCCACCAGCGACATGAGAGACTCCCAGCGAGACCAGCAGAAGAAGTACCCACAGAGCCAAGCCCAAAAAGCAGAATCACGTGCACATAAACAGTTGTGGCTTGAAGCCACTAAGTTTTGGGTGGTTTATTACACAGCAATAGGTAACGGACTCAACCACTGCCATCCACATCCAAGACCTGCTCCTCCTGCAATGATGGCACTTTACTCTGCCTTTGTCATCCTCTATGTCGCTCAGTCTCTCATACCTAATCCATCCAAAAATTGTGTTGGCCCTACCTTATCTATTTTGAATCTGACCACATCTCACAATCTTAACAGCCACGTTCTAATCCAGAACATTCTCCTCTCTCTCTGGAGTCGCTGTGAGAGCCTCCTTACTGGTCCCCTGATTCCACCCTTGTCCCCTATGATGTATTCTCAACACAGCAGTCAGAGGGAAGCTTCTAAAACAGAAGTCAGGTCGTGTCACTCCTCTACACAAGACCCTCCAACAGCGTCCAACGTCACTCGGAGCCATATGAAGGCTTGCTGAGGCCTTGGAAGCCCACACGCCTGCACTCCCCACCACTCCAGCTCATCTTCTCCCGCCCTTCCCTGATGCCCTGCATCCCTTGGGCAAGCCAAGCATGTCCCCACCTCAGAGTCTTTGTACCTGCTACACTTTCTCTGCCCGAAACGCTCTTCTCAGATATCTGCATTCCTTGCTTCGGGGTCTCTGTCAAAATACCACTTTATCCTAGGGGCCTTCCTAGATAAAGGAGCACACAATTCCACCCCCAGGACCCCTTATCCTACTTTCCTGCTTTGTTTTCTTCATGGTATCAAGAGACACTTGACCTGTTCTTTTGGTTTTTGATTCTTCTTCTTCCTCCCCTCATACTCCACACCATGAGAGTAAAGTCTGTGTGGTTCACGGCTACGTCCTCAGCACATGGGATGGTGCTTGGCACGTGGCAGTATTTACTGAATGAACCAATGAATCCTGCCCAGCACTTGGCGAAGTCTTTTGAACTGAAAACCCACACCTAATGAATTCCTTTCATTAAGGAATTTTTTCTTCTATTTCGCTGACTATTGCATCTACTGCATCTGCTCTATTTTCCTCTGCAAATTCCTGTCATCAAATATTTGGCCCTCGTGGATCCATCGCTCACGTTCCTATCTTGTCTCTTACCGTAGAGATCATGGTGCCATTTGGTTCTGGGTTCCAGGAGAATGTCTCAAGGTGAACCACTGATTCTTTATTTCAGATTCAAAACAATCCTTTCTGCTGGTCATTGCCTCTACTGGGTTTTTCATTTCCAAGAATTCTTTATTAGTCTCACATTTTTATTCTCCTGTGACAGATATTTATCACACAATATTCCCCATCTCATTGTGATTAGAAGTCAGAGCTTCTGTCTTAAGGTCTCCTTTGTTTCTTACATTAAATGAGTTTTTCCCTTCTTCCAATGGCCTGATTTTCTCCTTACACCTGGTAATTTTCTAGGCTCAGCTGTTTTCTCTCATGATATTTAAGATACCACTTGACTGCCTCCTTCCACCTAGCACTGCTAATGAACAGTCTGAGGTCAATCTGATTCCCGTTCCTTACTTGCAACATTTTCTCTTGTCTGCTAGGATAAAATTTAGAACTTATCTCTTTATCCATGGTGTTATAAAATAGCACCATGATGGATCAGATTATGGGTCTTCTTTTCATTTGCCCTATGCAGCACACAGGAGGCCCTTTCCATTTAATTGTTTTTTCAAACTTATTTCAAATTCAAAAATAAAATAACAGACAAAAAGCAGCTTAAGTCATGGAAGCATTAGTCCAAAAAAGTTCTGTCCCATTCCATTTTAGAAGTCTGACTTTTCTCCATTCTGGGGAGCTTTTTTTACCTCTTTGATGGAGACAATGTATGATTTTCTTGCTTCCATTCTTCCTTCCCAGAATCTCTACTAAACGGATATTGGAACTTTGGATCTATCCCCATGCCTCTTGCTTTTCTTCCAGATAGAAATATATAGAAATTTCTGTCCTGTGTGGTGTAGATGAAGGAAATTCCTAGGCTCAATCCTCCAGCTCCCTGATTTGTTCTCAACTGTGTCCCTTCTGTTATTCAAGCTATTATTTATTCTTATAATCAAATATTTTTATTTTTAAGGTATAATGCCTTTTTGTTGACATAGCAGCCTTTTCTCTCTCGGGGGTATCACTTACACCTCTCTGAAATGTCCCACATGATTTATTATGCTCCATTTCCTGTAATAAAAATTGTTCCACTTGCTGGATTTGTTCCTTTTATTTTGCTTCCTTTCCCCAAGTCTCTGGTGATTCCTGATGGTGTTCACCTTTATTAAGTTCTCTGACAGACAGTATCTTTCATGGTGAAACACTCCTCAGGGAAGCAGCTGTGGCTCAATTGGTTGGGTTCCCGTATACCATATGGGAGGCCCTGGGTTCGATTCCTGGGGCCTCCTGGTGAAGGCAAGCTGGCCCGTGAGGCGAGCTGATGGCCCACAAGGTGCAGCAAGATGACGCAACAAAGGAAGAAAAGCAGACACAGAAAAACTTAGAGCAAACAGACACAGCGAGCACAAGCAGAAAGGGGGGGATAAATAAATAAATAAACACTCCTCAACTGTCCCACATGCTACTCCTGAAGGAGGACAGATGTTCTGCTCCTCACAGCCTCCCAACGGCAGAGAGGATGTGAAGGGTCAACCCCCTACCTGCTGCTACAGGTGGCTGGCCCCCTGCTGCCCCCCAGCTCCTGGGCCCACTGCCTCCAGGTTTGGAGCCCCCCAGACCAGCTCCAGCCAGTACAGCGGTTCTTTCTTCTTGGCTGTGGTTTCCTTCTTCCAACTGATCCCATCTGCTTTCTATCCTTTGGATTTCTTTCTGTTTCTAGTCTGCTAAAAGCACTTCAACTTAGTTACCAGCTTGGTTAGGGAATGTTTTTAACTATATTTTCATCACTTCTGGGATTTGTAGGAGAAACGAGAGGTTGTACCATGTGCTCAGTTTGCCAAACTAAAGGGGGACTCAGTTCATGTTCATACTGCTGTTCATACAGCAGTTATCATTTGTTGGATCATTTAAATATTCTCCAATTCTTTACCACCTCCAAATAGAGAAGCTGAAAAACTGAGAGTCCTAGCAGGTAAGTGAGCTCATAACAGAAAGATCCGTTATCAAATTGTTCCTACAGGCTGTACCAGTCCGAGGAATAGGCAGAAGCTGGTTAAGCAGGTAAGCTTAGATGACTCCCAGGCCTGGGGTGGCTGGGAAGCCCAGCAGTACTGTCTTCAGCTCGAGATGCAGCAAAGGAAATCCTGTCTTTAGATACAGACTTCTCTTTCTTGGCTATCTATTGAATCAATGCTTCAAAACTGCTAAGGCGCAAATACTTGCTGAGTATTTAGGGGTATCGCACCCCAAAGTTAACTTAGAAAACATTTCTATATGTACAGAAATACACGGGGAACTCTGAGGAAGCTAGTACAAGATTCGGCCTGTCAAGGAAAATTTTAAAGGCATTAGAAATATTAAGCACTTGGAAAAAGAATACAAGGACATAAACTGAACTCTCCAGGGTGGCAGAGGGGTGCAAACACACATCCCAATAGTTTTCTCTTTGAAACGGCAGAGCCATATGAGTGTGAAGCAACGAAGAATAAACAAGGTTAACACATGCAGAAAATAGCCATCTAGTACGTAATACTGATGTTTCTAATGTCATCACACAAACAACTCTGATGATCTGTTTCCGTCGTGGACTGTTCAGCTGTTCACAGCCTATTCTGCACCAAGGAGGCTTTTATTATTTTTTTCTCTACTTAGACTCTATTATTCCATAAACAGCATCTAAATACTTCTTATATTAAAAGTGACTCCTTAGCTTTCTAACTGCCACATCAAAACATACATAATCCAATTCCTATTCCACTTAGCTTTTCTGGAATACTGGACTAAGTTAGTTTTCTTTCTAGACTCCTTAAACCCCAAATCTTTCCCTTAAAAACCAACCTCTTTTGAGTTCTGTAACATAACTCTTTTCCATTTCCTCCTTTTCCTCCTTCACTTACCTTAGGTGATAAAATACTACAGAATTCTGTCTCTTTTTTTCTATTCTTTTCAATCTCTAGATTCTTCCCAGATTATCTCTCCAATTCCTAAGACTTCGGCTATTACCCAGAAGCTGATGATGCTGAACCAGCCCTTGCCCAGACTCCTCTAGAAGTACAAACTAGACCCATGTGTCTAACTGCCTGATGGACATCACCGCAATGCTCCAAAGGTACCTTAAATGGATGTCCAATCAAGATGGAGAATTCTGGAAGACGAATTCCTGAACGTGGAAAGACCAAGCAGAAGTTAAACTGGGAAGCAGAGAGGCCTTATTTTCTCTGCAACCAACTGATACTAGTTTGACCTACAGACAGCCTGAAGAAACATGAACCCCACCCTGCCCGGCCACTAATCCAAACTTGCCTGTGCTTTCCAGCTCAATGAACGGTACTCGTTTTTGTCTAGTCCCTCCTCCTGGAGCCCATCCTCTTCCTCACCCTCTACCCTATCAATGACCCAAGGGGCTTATCAGAATCACTTGGCTCAGTTACCAGAATCATCTAACGAAACTTAAAGCATACGCACGCCCAGAGCGAGTGGAGAAAGGGACAATTCGTTGGTAATGTTTTAAAAACTCCAAAAGTTATTCTGATAAACTGCCGAGACTGACCGTTACCACTGCATGCCGGCCCTGTCACTGGGCCCTGGCATTTCTATGCAGCTCTCTCCAAAGCCACCACCCATTCTCTGGTCCCATGCCCCAGGCTTGGTCCATCACTTCTCCAGGTTACTGCGATGAGGTCAGCCTTTGATCTCTCCCCCCCCGCCTCCTGTGGCCCCAGTGTCATCAGTGGTGCACAACCCAAACTGTGGCTGGAGCCCCTCTCCTGCTTACGCTTCTCAACAGCTCTCTCACTCCTAGAATGGCATTTAAGTGCCTTCGTGACCCGCTTACCTCTCTCATCTCTTTTCTCTCAATGTCCCTCACCCATTCTTTACTCCAGCCACTAATGATTCCCCAAACACACCACGATCACTCACATCTCCACACTTCTGGTCAACCTGCTCCTGTCTTGAGTGTCTTACTTCTGAGCTAGCTCTCCATTACCTTCGAGACTCAGCTCAAGCGCCTCCTGAAAGCTTGCTTTGTCACGCACCCCCCACCCCCCAGACCCTAAAGGCCGCATGAGGCGTCCCTCAAGTCCATGCCCAAATCAGCACCACTAATTATAGAGCATTTCCAAATGAATGGATTTTCTTATCTAACTCTTCCAACAAACTCTGTGCTGCTGAAGGGCAGGAACTGTACCTTTCTTGTATGTTTCCTCAGAGCCTAACCAATCAATGTTTATTGGATTGAATTGTTTTTCCACCTTTCATTAGCCAAATTCATACGCAACTACTGAAAAAGGCAGAAAATGTTACCACCACAAATGGGTAAAATTCAAAGAATACCCCTTACATTCTATTTTCTTTATACTTGAAAACATTCTAAAGCTCGTGTTTGCTATCTTTCCCATTCTGCTAAGCATTTAGGATTGCTACCGCTGAAACAGCTTCCTCCCAGGGCAGGAAAGCCCACAAGGGCAGGGCCACATGAAACAGCGCATCTTTGGGTTCTCTGTGCGTGGCTGGCACGTGGTAAGTTCTCAGCGAAGGTTTACTGAATCAATGTGCAGCTCAACTGCAGCAAGTCTTCATCTAGAAACGCATTCTTTCTGCTTGTCTCCCAAGTTGGCATTTTATATACTGTCACTCACCTTGCTGACTATACTCCCAGCCATATTTCCTCGAGTCTCGTAACGCCTGTCCCAGAAGGGCAGCTTGATGCATCAGTTTCTTAGGAATACAGCCCACGTTTACACAAGTACCACCAAGACCTGAGAAAGAGAAGTATAGCTGCAGTGTTTCCCGTGTGTGTGTGGTTTGACACCCCTGCAGGTGAGTGCTAGGGAAGCTCATGGAAACCACAAACGTGGACGGAGGTGAGGCCACAGCACCCCACCCCACAATGACACATGTGCTATTAATTCCAAATCCCTAACTGAGGGAACATGGCAGAGCCCCAAGGATGAACATAATGCTGTGTGGACATGCATAAGAACAGTTTTCTGGGGGAAAATTTCCAAAACTTCCATTTCAGTCTGACCCAAAGAGGGATGAGACCTTTATTAGGCTATTACGATATCTACAGCACCAAGGGTCAGCATCTCAGCTTCAGGCTTTGTACTCTGTGGGACTCCATCATGAGGCAAGAAGCCGTGTGCCCTCAAGCTGCAGGGTGCCATCTACTTTGAATCTTGAACATCACACACGTCATGCAGGAGGCCACCTCTGCGGGGCCGAGTCAAAAGATCCCCTCCCTTGACAGCAGTCTCTTCTGGGATGCTAGATAAGCAGGAATTTCTGGGCAGGAGGAGGAGGCAGAGGGAAGGAGGAAGGGGAGGGGAGTGGACACACACCAGGAGAGCAGGACAAGGAAAAGCAAGGTAGATGACCTTCACTATGCAAAGTCTAGGCGAAAATTTTTAGAGTAAATTTGAATTAAAAAAAAAACAATTTTTACATTTTGTCAGTCAGGGTTCTGGCAGGAAACAGGCGACACACTCAAGATGGGTCACGGAGGAGCGTTTATAGGGGGATTATTTACAAAGCTGACAAGGACAGGCCTTAGGAAGAACCACGGTGGGTAGAATACACATGCTGTACTAGCAAGGACAAGGCCATGCTTATGCAGCCGAGGGAGCCCCACAGCCCAGGGGGAGATGGCGGGGCTCCTGCAGGGCTCCTGGCCTCCCCTACGAGGATGTGGACAACCCGCAGCATCCGAGCAGGGCAGGAGGCAGGGAACAGAGAGCCTGGCTCACTGTCTGTTGGCCAACCAGTGCCACGCGCTGGCCAAGCCCAAACAGGGGCCAGAGGGCCAGGCTCCCACAGGAGCAGCCTCCCGGGCACAGGGCAGGTAGAGACAGGTGGAGGAAGGGTTTGAAATGCAGCAGACAATGTCCCGCATAGAAGCGATATGTTCTAGAACATGGAGAGCAAGCCATCCAATCTACACCAGACACGGGGCTGCGACCACACTGCACTCTTTATTAAACTGTGCGACTGCACACACCTGTGCAACCATTAAAGTCAATTATGAAATTGATGCAGAGACACAGAAAAACGTTCATGGCAAACTTAGGCGAGCATGACACGGCACGGACGCTGGGATTGCGATGAAATGAAGATATGAGCCTATGCAGGCAAAAAGGGTAACGGCAGAAGTATGGGAACACACAGATGACGGGAATTTTTTTTCCCTTCGAGTAAATTATTCTTGGATTTCTTTTCTTTTTTCTTCAAACAAATAAATTTCATTGATACATATTAATTTTTTTTTAATTGTTCCAATTTTACCACTTGTTACCTATGGGAGCTTAGGCCAGTTACTTAGATTCCTTATCTATGAAACAGGGCTAGTTACACCTCTTCAGATGGTGTGAAGATTAAATTAGATAACATCTTATCAGACAAATAATGCATGTGAAGAGCAGAGAACAACAATAATCACAACAACAAAGAAAAAGAGCTTACCCCAGGACGTGCCCTGAGGGGATGGGACTACAAAGTCTAGCACCAGAACTTTCTTGCCCAAAATGGCAGCTTCCTACAAAAAAACACACACACACACACAACAAAAAAATAACTACATATAAAGATACTGTCATGTTCGTTACACTGCCCCACTTTTACTCTCCCCTAAATGAAAGCAGACTATGCCTGTGTGATAAGACAATCTTTTCCCTTTATTAAAACTATTACAAAACAAGCTTATAGCGTAACATTATAACTTTTTTTTTTCAAGTAGCCACCAGGAAAATCGTCCACCCGTTTCATTTCTGTCATTGTACCTTAGCACACGCGAGGCCACCAGAACCTCCTCCAATGATGAGGAGATCAAAATCATATGCTTCATCTTCCTGGAGAAGCTTCTGTAATAAGCCACTCTGGTGTGCCTATGTTTTAAATAAAAGGAGACAACTTCATTACTTGCTTTCAAACTTTGCTAATCTATACCCTATATTCAACCGGCAGGGACTTCCTTAATGAACTCTTATGAACAGTTCATTTATCACTCCTATATGATGGAACTCCAAGTTTATTTGGATGGTATACAAACGGGATCCAAAGAGTTAGGACTTGTGCCAAAGTACATGGCTTCCTACACAATGCAAACATCATGCTTTTTCTGTAAGCTAGGGTCACTGGGCTGGCTCCGCACGGTGTCTGTTCATTCATGTGGCCCTCCTTGGGATCAGAAGCAGCTAAGGTAATCTTAGAGGTTCAATACACGGCTTAGCAACACTGTTCTTTATGGCTGCTCAATCCATTCCCTTGGCTTCAGAAGCCCATGCTGGAACCAGCTCATCATGTCAAGCACAACGGAAGTGCAACGTTAACTACGGGGACTCACCAGCTGCTCAGTGGCCCACTGCAGAATGGGTGCCCCAGAAGGCACTGCTCTAAGGAGGACTCCTTAGGCCTCCTGATTTTTTGGTGCTCATAGGAAAATCCATCACCTAAGGTCTTGGCATCCAAGGAAACCCCTTTCAGTCTGGGAATAGGATTGGTATCTCTGCATCTCTAGATTCACTCCCTGACATCATCTTCCAGATTAGGATTGGTAAAACTAATCTTCAGAAGATGTTTAGGGTCTATCACTAAGGCTCACGTTCACCATGTGAATTTGGGTTATAGTTTCAAGGACTCATGAAGGAAGGTTTCACTAGATAAAGATGCTGGTCATAAATGAACACACAATGCAGATGATGTTTCTACCCAATATAAATAGCATTCTTAATTAAAAACTCAAATATAAGTATTTAATCAATCATCAGTTACTAACATTTACATACATATACAAAGGATACAGCAGAGCACAATATTAATAAAAGTAAGTAACTGGTTATAAAATAAGTACCTTACTTAATAAACCTCAAGTTTGATCTATCCGTTTTCAACTCAACAATAGTTCTGTTCATTTCTAGCATTCTAGGAGTCGAAAATTAACTGCCATGGCCTATACAAAACTGCCCAGTGTTAGCAGCCTTGACAGGAATTCTAATTATCCTAGACAAGAATGTTAGCATTGACTCATTTTACTAAACTGTAATGACAGAAGAGCCCTTCCTATCACCACGTGACACCCCATCACCCCAAAGAGGTCTCCAGGACGGCACTCCTGCTTGTCCAGGAGAGTGCTTCCTGGCAACCTCACTCAGAAACCGTCTCTTTAGCTTCTGAAGTTCAGCTTGGGAGAAAGGCTAACTACCCTGTAGCAGTTTGGTATTATTTATGAATTCCAAATCATAATTAAGTTTTGTTTGTAAACTGGTCTGTTCCTCTGAGCATATTATATTGTATTGGATTCAGAGGTTTCTCTTTTACTTAATTAAATAATGATTAAGGCTTTGATTGGGACATGTCAGTAGGATGTTGAGTCCCCGCCCCCTTGGTGACATGGCAGAGGAGAAAGTTAGTATGTTGGAGCTGGAGCCCTAGGAAGTAAACACACAGGAGGACACAGAGGAAGACAGAAGGTTCCATTAGACATGGCAGAGGTCCTGGGAAGAGAGGCAAGCTGTTCGCCTGACAGTTTACAAATGATCTTGTGGAGAGAACAGAGCAGCTGAGCCTGGAGAGAGAGCCCCGGGAAAGAGATGAGATTTGACCCAGCCTACAGCTGATATTGGAAGAAGCTGGGACCATGGAGCCTTAAGAAGAAGAGGAAGGCTGAACATCAGCAGCCATCTTGCTCCAACACATGGCAATAGACTTTGGTGAGGGAAGTAACTTATGCATTATGGCCTGGTAACTGTAGGCTGCTATCCCAAATAAATACCCTTTATAAAAGCCAACAGATTTCTGGTATTTTGCATCAGCACCCCTTTGGCTGACTAATACATACCCTAAAAGTAATCAATATTATCTGATAACCATCCTGTATGCTTTTTCATTTTACAGCTTCCAAGAGGCAGGTGAATGAATCCCTGAAACCACTTTCTCCCCTTTGAAATACTTTTACAAACAAAATTTGAAGAGCATTAAAGAAGATATACTATTACCTGAAGGGTTCTGTCACATCCACCCACATGTACTTTACTCACAAAAACATTGGGCACGGTTTTCTGATTAGTAATCTCTGACAGCACTTCTTGAACCTTGGCCCCATCATCTAAAGAATAAAAATATTAAATATATAAACACACTGAAAGGCTTCCCAACTTTTTTGAGTTGAACTGCAGTGTGACAACACCCAAATGCTCACACGGACATATTCATCAAAAGTTGGTGTGTTATAAAATTTCATGAAATGATGAGCCACGTTGGGGAAAAACATCTATGCTTTCAAAGGAAGCCGTAGTTAAAGAATAAACGCCACTCTACTGAATCCTTTTAAAATAAATCCTTCTAAGTTAGATTTTATTTTAACATATAATGCAGTAACTATTCTGACATAAGAATCACCTTTAAAGAATAAATATCAAGATAAAGTCTTCTGAAACCATAATAATTCAGAAAACTCCCTATGATGGCATTTGAAAAATCTTTGCCATCATAGTCCAAAATTTATTCTCCACCCCTAAAAATACAACTGGACCATGACTCCTTAAGACAACCTTGTTGGTATACCCTTTGGAAACGTCTCAAAGATTCAAGAACATTTCACTGATGAAGATGACTTGGCTAAAACGAGTTGGTGAATTCCCAGGGAGGCAGAGACCAAGTCTGCTCTGTTCACCACTACATCCCCCACCCTGCAAAACACCTGCATGTGTTAGGTACGCAACTAATAGTAGATGAAGGGATGGATAAATGGATGGAGTATAAAGCTAAAGAACTAAGGTTGCCCCTCATGGGTAATACAGCGTGGAAATAGGAGCAGATTCTTTTCATTTATTACAGCTTAATCTATTTTACTAGAAAGTAGACAGATACATCTGAGAAGCTTAAAGTGACTTCAAGGTTAGCTGCTCATTTATCTTCACCCCACTCCTTATCCTCAAATAGGAAAAAATAATTTAAACTTTAGAGCACATAATTGTCACATACGGATTCATTATCTGAATAGCTGAATATAAATCAAAACAGTTCATTTAAAGAAAGAAATCTTGTTGACATTTATTGCAAATCAACCCACCGTATTAAGCAATCTACTTACCAATCTGATCAAGTTCCAAAATATTATATTCAATTCCCAAAGAAGAAAAGAGTTCTTTAACCTGCAACAAAAATTCACTTCTTAAGTTATACTCTCACAAAAGATGCAAAAGAGTTACAAAATATGAGCAGTCCAAAATAAATCTTCTTCAGGAATATGAATTATGGTTCCTATGTTGTTTTTCTTTCCTTCTCCTACATGTCTTTCCAGAATAATTTCAGCCAATCCCTTGCGTTCTTCTACCATCTGTAACCTTAAGACTCTCAAATCTACAACTTTTTCCCAAATCTGCTTCTCGAACTCAAGACAATATTAATTCCACACCTAGATGTCCCATGGGCACCTGACACACAACAAGACCACAGCGCCACTCATCATCTCCTATATACCTTTTCCTCTTCTGTATTTCCTTTAAAGTCACTAATGCACTCAGCAGGCATTTATCCATCAAACACGTACTATGGGGAAGCAGGATGTGGCTCAAGCGACTGGGCTCCCGGCCACCATTATAGGAGGTCCAGGGCTCGATTCCCAGGGCATCCTGGTGAAAGGCAAGCTGGACTGTGCAGCAAGCTGGCCCGTGCAGGAGAGCTGGCCCGCGCAGGAGAGCTGGCCCACGCAGGAGAGCTGGCCCACGCAGGAGAGCTGATGCAGCAAGATGATGCAACAAAAAGAGACACAGAAGAGAGATGATAAGAGATGCAGCAGACCAGGGAGCCGAGGTGGTGCAAGAGATTGAGTGCCTCTCTCCCACTCCGGAAGGTCCCAGGATCAGTTCCTGGTGTCGCCTAAAGAGAAGACAAGCAGACACAGAAGAA
>JAQZBX010028282.1:0-27885 GCA_029593785.1 Cabassous unicinctus | reverse complement strand
TTCCTTCCACCCCATGTAACATCCATAAAAAAAAAAAAGGTTTTAATATGGGGTGGGGAAGGGGGAGGGAGGTTGGGTATGTGGGAATCGTTAGTATTCTGTGTATGACTCTGCTGTGACCTAAAACTTCTTTGAAAAATAATGAAAAATTGGGAGACACAGGGGAATGAGAGGGGGAAGGTGTCATGGTACACTGGACATCCAATAATGCAGTGATTAAAAAAAAAAATCTAATGAGCCAAGTCCTCAAATGTTGTCTCTCTCTCTAAACCAAACTCTTCAAATAAACTCACTACCTTCCCTCCTACATGGGATATAACTCCTACAGATGAACCTCCCTGGTGTTGAGGGATTAATGCCAAATGTTGATCAACAACCCTTTTGGAGAAATATCTTAACCAAAAGAGGGAAATAGTAAATGAAATAAAACAAAATAGAATTTCTATGGCTAAGATATTTCAAATCAATTCAAAAATTCATCCTGGAAGTTACTCTTATGCAGGTCTCATTCAGATGCCACAAACTGCCACAATATATAAAGCCTTAAGCAACAATGTTTCTAAAAGTTCTCAGAACATCCAAACACCAGAAACAAGCTAATGGCTACATAGAATGAGCACTCCTTAGTGGGCTTTATCTAGGAATCTATGAAAAGGTATTTTTCCAATTTCCCTACATATGGTTCTTATGCCCCTTTTATTTGACCCAATAAATTAACACTATACCCATTAAATATAAGTATCAGAGACTTAAAATTTTTAGTCTGTTCATATGCCAGTTGAGCCCTGAATCTCAGGAGACTTGTGGCCACCACCTACTGTCCAGTTCTTTGGACATTCTCAGGAAAACTAACTCTTTGTAACAAATATTTCACAACAATGCAAAGTGTTGTTGGAGGGGTGATGTATGGCACACCAGTAAGATGCTATGTATGTTTTTCTGTAAGTTCACAAATTTTATTATATACTTATTATTTATGTATGTCCATGTATGAATATACTCCAATGAAATATATATTAAAAATGTTTGATGATGAACAATTTTCATCCTTTAAAAAGTGTTTAAAAACTGCAAAGAAGACATTTTCTTCTATCTGCCCCATAAAATGTAAGCCTCCTCTAAACTGAAGTAGAGTGGATGTCATCCTAAATTCTTCATGACTGAGGAATGAACAAATATGAAGGGAGTGCAACCACAGACCAAATTCAATTTATTATTTTTGTAGTTATTAGCATGAGGGAAAGGAAGAACTTGTGACACTGATATAAAGATAGTGGTTGCTAGAGGTTCTGAGGAGAGGAGAGGGAAGAATACATGGAAGGCAGGGCATTTTTAAGACTTTGGAATTTTTCTATTTGATAATGCAATGACTGACACATGACATTATATGTTTTGAAAACCAATAAAACTCCACAGCACAAAGTGTAAACCATAATGCAAACTATAGAACTTGGTTAGTAGCAATGCTTCAATATTTGTTCCTCAACTGTAACCAATGCACCACACTAATGTAAGAGTTTATTAATAGGGGAAAATGAGGTTGGGGAAGGGAGTCGATTATATGGGATATCCCTATTGATGTAACTTTTCTTTAATCATGCCTTTGGTAAATTGTATAAAGACTTTAAAATAAAGACATTTAAAAACATATAAAATGTTTTTATAGGTTATCTGCTTTATTACCCTTTTCCTAGACACTTGTAATTGATTACTCTTGCAGCTGCTACTCATTTTATATTAAATATTTTAACAAGAAAAATGGAAAAGCTCATTATCAAAAACTGCCCAACAATGCAGAAGTTGACAAAATAGTTGAAAAAATAAAAATCGAGTTTTATATCTCCCATGTATATCAACACAAATCCATAATGGAAATATTTTATATGAAATTCAAGACTAAATAAAAGAATAATGCATCATAGTCATGTGAAATTTATTTCAGAATTCATGGAAAATGCTAAAAGCTCCACATCTCACTTTCAATTAATAAGCCAATTCTATTGTATGGGAGAGAGCAGTCACTATTAATCATAAATTGGATAAAATGAAATGGGCTGTAGTGTTAGGTCTTCCTCAGATGATTCTTCATACTCCAAGGTTTAAAAACAACTTAGAATATTACAATGGGAAGATATTGGAAGATTATTTACATAATTTTGATTGCATGGCTAATTCTGACATAAGTAAGACACATGTCAGCACTTACATTAATGCTATCCTCCTTTAAAAATTTGAACATTACCAAAAGATCATTTCTCAAGCTGCTTCCAAATCTAACATCATATTAGATTAAGTGACTTTGAAATTTGATACCGAATTAGAAAATTGGTAATTAGTAGATTTCTGCTTAATGAAGTTTGGGTAACATATGAATTCTTAAAGGGAGACATTACATTCTCGAAAAAGTTCTATTTTAAGATGAATTTTACATTTGAAAGTATGTAAGTTGTGCTCTTTTCTGGAGGTAATGGAAATAATATCTTGTGCCCCCATTTGATGTCAGGAGTAGAATATTTGAATTAATTGAAATGTGATTTTTAAATACAAAAACTAAAACACATCAATATGGTATAAATTAGCATTTTTCCATTAAGAAACATTAAAAAAAAGCAGCATGTGGGAATATATAAAGTATGTTTGTAAAGTTTTCTGAGAAGATTTTTTTAGCTAAAGGAACCTGAACCGTTAGCTCCAGAATTTAAAATTCTAAAATTTTATTCTATTTAAGTATACTTATGAAATATAAACATACCTGAATAAAAAATGACAAATTAAGCTTTCAGTCATTATTTCTTATAACAAAAGATTCAGTCAGATACTATTTTAGCAGCAGGTAAATTTGAGACAAAGGTGCTAATACACATAAGAGAAATTAAGAGGTATAATGGATTATATAATCTATTGTTTTATTGTGCAGAATAATATAAAATGAGCTGACCCAGACATACTTTGCATTTTCATGACTTTTCCAAATGCAGTACTTTGTCTTTAACTATTGAATGTTTGTAGGTAATTTTTTTTCTTATTTTATCAAGTACATTTTATTGTTATCTATCTTGGCAAATGTGTGCATGTCTCAGTTAGTTTGCTTATTTTTATGTAGATATACCAGAAATATCTTCATTCAACCAACTTTAAGAAGTATAAAATTAGCATATAAATAATCATAAATCAGTTATTACAGAATATTATGAGACAATTTAGCTTCCCTCTATACTAAAACCTGCCCATGATAGATGACACTAACTCCCTAAAAAGTTAATTACTTGTAAGAAACAGTCTACCTGGTCTATGAGATAGAGAAGAAATGAAATATATCGTAATTATTTTTCTGAACCAGCACTCATTTCTCTCCATATTTCTGTACTCTAATTTCTTTAATAAAGGACAAAGGTCACTTATAATCTATTTAGTATTTGATAGTTTCAGTATTCACATCCATTTGTCCCTCATAGATCAGGCTAAAATGATCTGAGAAATGAAACACATTCAAGATTCAACTTGTGCAGTTCATGGAATTTCCTTTGTGAGTGTGTGTGTTTGTGTATAACAAATCTTTTCACACAACTCCTGTACCTATATATAGTTCCAGAATTAAAACAGTGCTTAAATTTCAAACAATTTACAGGAAAAATATATATTAGTGTTAGAAAATTTCTATAGCATTTCCTTTGAAAAACATCTCTGATATAATCTTACTTAAAACATTTTTGTACACATTGCACCAGTTCTTTCAAGGAAAATAGGAGCAAAACCAAACCTGAATATATGTATGGGGAAGGTTCGTATTAATTAAGCTGTGATATGAATATACTTGAAATTCTACTAAGGAAAATGATACATACATAGATATATACGTACACATATATATATATGAAAAATTATTTTTATCTGTAAACAATCATGTTGTCAAAGTTCATATGACCCAAAGGCCTGCTCTTAAATAACTTGTATTCAATCCTATTAGTCAGTCTATTTTCCTTCTTTGGACTTTTTGTGTAGTTAGCACAAGAATTCTGGAGACAGACTGCATAGGTTTGAAATTTATCTCTTCTATCCATTATTTGTGAGTAACCTTCTGTCTTTTATAAGGATTTTAATTTTTTTAAAGAAACTTAGATTGCATGAATGTTACATAAAAAATATAGGAGATTCCCATATGTACCACTCCCTACCCCTCACAAACTTTCCCACATTAACAACATTTTTCATCAGTGTGGTACATTTGTTAAAATTGGTGAACACATTTTTAAGCATTGCTACTAAGTGCAGATTATAATTTACACTGTAGTTTACACTCTATCCGGCACAATTTTGTAAGTCATGACAAGATATATAAGGGCTTGTATCTGTCATTGCAATATCATTCAGTACAATACCTAAGTCCCAAAAATTTCCCTATATTACATCTGTTTTTCCCTCAGAACCTCCATGGCCACTGACTCCATATCAGTGATAAAATTCTTCCATTGCTAGAATCACAAGTCCATACTAAAATATCACTAAGCCTACTCTTATCCACCATTCATTCCCCAATCCTGAGCATTCTGGGATGGTGATGCCCAATCCACCTCTGATTGTGAAGGAACTTAGATCCCATGGGGCAAATGGATGGGACTATATTGCTTACAGTTGCAGACTATCTCTGATCCTTGGAATGGTCATTGTCCATCATCACTGCATTTTTAGTTGTCCTGGGTGGGTCCAATGAACTGTAGACTAAACAGTGTGCCTCTGCTGAGCTTCTGGGCCCTGCTGGCACATTGACAGCCCAAAGATTTAAGTCTCTTGGACATATACTTCTCAACTCTAGCTCTAACTATATGTTCAAATAGAAGAAGTAGAAGAGCCATATGTAGGGAAACCATACCTTTCAAACTGGGGAGCATAAGTTCCCAAGTAAGGTCCACTGGCAGGGCCCCACACTCCTGAGCTGTCTGACATGCCTATAGTATCTGAATGTCTCCACTGTTTGAGGTAATATTTACTTTCAGAGTCAATGAGGTTCTGCTGACATGTGCCTAAGTTTATGTTCTGCAAGGACCTGCCAACTCACTTTGAAGTTTCTTAACCTCATTCATCTTTACCCTTTACCCTTTTTGGTCAATGTCTTTTTCCAGTTGCATTACTAGTTGCTGTTTTGTAGTAATCCCTCAGGCCAGGGAGTCATATCCCACACTTAGGGGAAGGTAATGCATTTATATGCTGAGTTTGGCTTAGAGAAAGACCACATTTGATTAACAAGGGACTCTCAGGATGTAACTCATAAGCACCCTATAATACTAGGCTAAGATTTAATTTCAAAAGTAAAGTTTCATAAGTACATTCATCAATATCATGTGCCAAAAAATAGTCTTTCCGCCTTCACTAGTCACTGCCCCTGTACTCAGTGGATTCTTGCTGTCTCATAAGAAAATATGACAGAGCTTCTTGCAGTTATAGTTTGAATGTCCACCCACTGTGACAAAGTCCCATGAACTTTTGAACACATTTATATGCCTTATAGGTAAGCACCAGGTGAACCTCCAACCTTGCATCTCCTATCACTGACAACCTGCACCAATAATTTTCCCCTGTCACAGTGGTAATACTTCTGTGATCCAAAACTTCTTCAAAAATGAATCAAAGAAAATAACTGAATACAATTGATAAGAAAATGGAATAATACTGATAGTATTAAAAATAAAAAATAAAATACAATTTTTTTTAATTTGGAAAAACAAAAATAATTAAAAGTATAAAATTAAATTTTTTTTGATATTATGTCTTTCATCACTGTAAAATCTGTTATCCTATATGTACAGTGAAATTTTCTTCTCTTTATTCCACCACTGTCTTATTTTTTTCATTTTGTCTTCAAAGAAGCTTTGGTTTACAGAAAAGTCATGTACAGAATATAGAAGATTCTCACACACCCAACATCTTCTCCTTTGCCCCCTTTCCCCTATTAGTAACATTTTACAAGTGGATAGTATATTTGTTACTGTACATGCATAAATATTAAAATATTGCTATTAACCATGATAAATGATTTACATTATGCTTTACATTTTGGACCATAGTCCTTTATAAATTTTAATGAAATTTAACATGGTCTGTATCCATCATTTCAATATGATGTAGAACACTTCCATCACCCCAAAAATGCCACATGTTCCATTTATTCTATTCTTCCGTTTTCTCTTTCCTCATGTATCTGTTTCTCCACGTATTTACTTCCCAGGGCTCCAGCATTAAAACTTCCACTGTCTCCTCTGCCTTGTCACTTTCTCTGTGAGTCCCCATCCACCAAGAGAGTGGGGACTTGACATCCTGCTGATGTGGCCCAATCAAAGCCCTAGTCATGGATTAATCAGGTAAAAGTGAAGCTCATGAATTCAATACAACCTAAGGCTATCACTAGCCGAGGGAAACAGACCAGTTTACAAACATAATCAGTATTTCTTTTTGGAATTCATCAATAATATCAAACTGCCATACTCCTCTCTCTGAATTCCAAAAAGGTATTACTATATTCAAAAAACTCTAAATCAGTAACAATGCTAAGTCCAATATCATATCACAATCAGCTTAAAGAAATACAGTTTGTGTTGGAGCAAAGTCCTATCTGGCTGTAAATCTCTGAAACTTACAAAACTATTTTTCTGCTTCCTATACACAAATGGACAGACAAAGGATAAATATTTGCATTACCATAAGGAGAAACTGGAGGAAAACATGAGTCATGGGTCTAGAAGAGTTCTGAAAACCTGCAAGGTATACTTCGTTAGATGTCAAAGTCTGATAGTCATTCTTAATATGATTGTTTCTTCTCCATGGGGCCTCATGAGGGCCCACCCTTTCCACAGGATTGCCCAAAGACCATTTTCTTGGTTCCACTCTCATCAATCATCTCGATGGTGACCAAGCTTCAGACCTCACACTCCAAGTATCTTGGGGTGATGGCCACATCTTTCTTAACCTTTGGGGTAAAGTCTTAGCTTCCTTAGTACTGTGAAGTGAAGACAATATTCTCCATAACCTTTGGCATACAAGCACAACCCTCTCAGAGCAACAAGTTTTTGAACTGGACTTCCCAAATCCATGGCGGAAAGGCCCACATTTCTCAGACCTATAGGGTGGTGATCTTAACTTCCCTAATCTTTGGGTAATGTGCTCCACCTTCTCTGTACCCTGGAGTGGCAAAACTCTCCCTGAACAGCAGACAGGAATATCCACCCTCTTCAACTGCTGGGGCAAACACATTCTCTCTGTACACATGGGTGGTTTTTCTCTCTTGCTCAAGGCAATGTCTTAATTCCAGATCTCAGCTTCAATGGTTTTCCTCTTAAGCTGTTTTCCCTTCCATATCTCCCCTACATGTCCCTTTTAGCCCAAGCTAACAGTGATTTTGTTCATACAGCTCTCTCAAAAATGTTGTTGGTTTACAATGCAGGGAAAAGGTGTCCAAGTCATCAGACAGTAAGACTTTTCACAAGTCTTTCCTATATAACTGCATTTTCCACCTGGATTTGTGAGTTCTGAGTTTATTTAAGTTCTCAAATCAGGCACTATCATTTGGGGGTTTGATTTCCAGAAGCTTGAAATTTCCAGTCAGTTTCTGTTTACTTTGGGACCAGCAGTTCAGTTCTCAGATTATCTCTCTCATCTAGCATTTTACTCTAAGCTGCAAGGAGAAGCCAAGTCACATTCTCTGAGTTTTCTTTGGAAAGTGCAGCTAAATGCCTGGGCATGCCATTTTCAAATTCTGCTTTCCATAAAACACCAGGAGTTAATCTTGCTGTGTTCTCTGCAACTTTAAAACAGAGATTGACTTTCCTCTAGTTTCCCATTATAGTTTCATCATTTACTTCTAAGGCCTCATAAAAAGTCTCATCAGGGAAATGGATGTGGCTCAAGCAATTAGGCTCCTGTATATCATATAGTAGGTCCAGGATTCAATTCTCAGGGCATTCGGGTGAAAGGCAAGCTTGCCAGCATGGCAAGCTTGCCCGAGTGGAAAGCTGGTCAACACAAAGTGCTGGCCCACATAGAATGCTGGCTGGTGTAGCTGTGCTTGCCCAAATGGGAGTGCTGCCCTGCACAAGAATGCTGGCTGCATGAAGTGCTGGCCCAAATGGAGAGCTGGCACAGCAAGTTGATGCAACAAAAAGAGACGCAGAGAAGAGACAATAAGAGACAGAGCAGACCAAGGAGCTGAGTTGGCACAAGAGATTGAGCACCTCTCTCCCACTGAAGAAGGTCCCAGGACCACTTTCTAGTGCTGCTTACAGAGAAGACAAGCAGACAAAGAAGAACCCTCAGAGATCAGACAACAAGCACAAAACAACAAGTAGGGGGAGAAATAAATAAAATAAATACATTTAAAAAAATACTCTCTTCAAAGAAATCTGGGCCTTTTCTATCAAGCACCTCACAATTCCTCCAAAAAAATCTCCCTTACCCATTTATAAAACTTCTGAGCATTTTTCAATTTTAAAAGCACAACCCCATTCTTGGGTACCAAATTTTGTTTTAGTCAGCCAAATGGGTACTGATGCAAAATACAAGAAATCTGTTGGCTTTTATAAAGGGTATTTATTTGGGGTAGAAGCTAACAGTTACCATGTCATTAAGCAAAAGCTACTTTCCTCATCAAAGTCTGTTACCACTTGTTGGGGCAAGATGGCTACTGATGTCTGCAAGGTTTCAGCTTCTTTTTTCCCTTAAGGCACCATGGTCCCAGCTTCTTCTGGTATCAGCTGTAGGCTGTGATAATTCTTATCTCTCTCTTGGGGCTCATTTTCCTCTGGGTTCAGCTGCTCTGCTTAATCCACAAGGCTAGTTGTAAACTATCAGGCAAACAGCTAGTCTCTCTTCCTGAGGTCTCTGCCATGTCTAATGGAGCCTTGTCTCTTTCCTCATGTATCTGCTTCTCTGTGTATTTACTTCCTGGGTCTCCTGCATTAAAACTTCCACTGTCTTCTCTGCCTTGTCATTTTCTCTGTTAGCCCCCACCCACCGAGTGGGCAGGGATTTGACATCCTATTGATGGGGCCCAATCAAATCCCTAGTCATAATTTAATCAAGTAAAAGTGAAAACCATGAATTCAATACTACCTAAGTCTCAAACCAGTTTTAAAACATAATAAATATTTCATGTTGGACTTCAACAATAATATCAAACTGCTTCAGTATCTATGTTAATTGTTAATTTCCTAGTTTTGATCATTGCTTCTATGGACATGCAGACTGTTATCAAGAGAGAGCCTCAGTGATATGAACATCATATCTCTCTGTATTATTTTTGTATTTTCTTCTGTACATCTAAAATAATTTCTAAATTAAATATTAAAACCACATAGAAACAATAAAATAATCTTTCCCAAGTAGTTACTACATGGCATGGTTAGACTAATGTGTCAATTTGGCCAGGTAGTGGTGTCCAGTCATGTAGGCAAGCAAGCACTGGGCTAATTGTAGTACAAGGGCATTTCATGGATATAACCATCAGTGAGTTGATTGCATACATGGCTTAACTGTAGATTGCATCTATAGTCAACCAAGGATATTGCTGTCAGTAATGATTGACTTTATATTTAATCAGTTGAAGGCCAAAAAATGAGAAGTGATTTCAGCATTCCGAGAGAGAATTCCCATCTGTACTTCAGACAGCCAGAGTCTCCTGGGAAACTCATCAAAGACCTTCACCAGAGCCTTTGTTTTGCAGTCTGTCCTACGGATTTCAGACTTGTGCATCCCCACCATCACGTGAGACAAATTTGTAAAATCTCATACTTTTAACAGAGATCTCCTGTTGATCTGTTTCCCTAGAGTACTGTGATTAATACAGCTTGGTACTGGGAGTGGTACTTAAGAAAGTGAAACTTAAAAATGTTATTTCTGAATTGTTCCTGGGACTTTTGCAATTGACTCTCTACTCTGATTCGATTCAAGGGCACTAATGACTCTGTTTCCAATACTTAAGAGGCCACTGGCTGTCCATAGTGTAAGTTGACAATAGAGATATGCAAAATATCATCCTTGGATATGAGTACTTCCACACTTATAAGAAGCAAGGACATGGGTGAGAGTATTTTTAACACCTTATCAGAGTTTTTGGAGTAAAAAGTTACAGTGATGTTAACTGGCTGTGCCTAAATAAGCTGGATACAGTTATAAAAGAAAGAGATGAGCTGAAGACTTCAAATTTGCAACTTAAGCACCATAGCAATGATGTGAGTTTGAAAAGCCTGATTTATCCTGGTATACTGAAAATAAGGGGACCCAAAGGCTTAGAGATATTGACATGCTAGAATGAATTCACTATTTAAGACCTGCCCATCCACCTCAGGAATGTACAGAGGACACAACTTTCCCCAGAACTGTGAGGAATATATTTGTGAGACTAACTCCATCTTCACTGATGAGCTCTCTGGTTGCTCTTCTCTGTAGGTCAGATGTTACTGTGGGAAATGCTGTCATGGAATTAAAATCATTAAGTCCTATGGGGTTGACCTGATTCCGGGCTGTCAGAAAACCAAGAAGCATAATTAATCACCAAAGACAAGGTGGGCATGGCAACAACACTTAAAGGCACACTGAAAGCAGCAATCGAAAGAGTCTGAATCACATAGAGCTGTGACATTGGTGAATAGATGATGGGGTAACTAGAAGTAAAATATATGGGCAGTCTACAAAATGCTGACCTGAGCTGTACAAGCAGACGAGTTCCAGGATGAGTGAACAAAACCCTAACTTGAATTACAGAAATAGTGATAGTCACATCCCCCTAATCAATTTCCAGATGTGAGACAGTTTATAGACTTATAGCACCTTGAATGAGGGGAAGGATAGGTCCCATTGGGGAAAGATTCTATTATACTGCCAAAAATTTTGCTGTTAATCTTCCTCCCATCTTTCCCCAAAGGGACCTATGGGATTTTCACAGGGTAACTGTGTATAGGGGAAAAGGAAATGATGAGACATTTCAGAGATTATTGGATGCTGGCTCATACATTACATTAATTACAGAAGACCCAAAATGTCACTGTGGTCCACCAGTCAGAATAGGGGATTATGGCAGTCAAGTTTTTGATGGAATTTTATATCAAGTCCATCTCATAATGGGTCCAGTGCATTCCCGGACCCATTCTGTGGTTACTTCCCCAGTTCCAGAATGCATAAATGTAATAAACATACTCAGCAACTGGCAGAATCCTCACATTGTATCCTTGAGTTGTGGAGTAAGGATTATTATGGTAGGAAAGGCCAAGTGGAAGCCACTAAAACTGCTTCTTCCTAGTAAAATAGTAAATAAAAAGCAATACCAGATTCCTGGAGGGATTGCAAAGATTAGGGCCACGATCATGGATTTGAAGGATGCAGGGGTGGTGATTCCTACCACAACCCTATTCAACTCTCTTATTTGGCCTCTAATAAAACAGATGGAGCTTGGAGGATGACAGTAGATTATCATAAACTTAACCAGGTGATGACTTCTATTGCAGTTGCTGTCCCAGATTTGGTATCATTGCTTGAGCCAATCAACACAACCCTGGTAACTGGTATGCAACTGTTTATCTAGAAAATGCTTTTTTCTCAATTGCCATAAGTGAGGACCACAAGTAACAGTATCCTTCAGCTGTCAAGGCCAACAATGCACCTTCACTGTCCTGCTTCAGGGGTATATCAATTCTCCAACCCTATATCATAATATTTTCCAAAGGGACATTGATCATCTCTCCCTCCCACAAGACATCACACATATTGGTAAGACTTATTGGTAAGGCATTTGTGTGATAGAGCATGGGAGATAAACCCAACAAAAATATAGGTGCTTTCCACCTCAGTGAAATTTCTAGGTGTTTAGTAATGTATGGCATGTCAAGATATCCCTTCTAAAGTGAAAGGTAAGCTATTGCATCTGGCCCCTCCTATGACCAAAAAAGAGGCACAATGCTTAGTTGGTCTCTTTGGATTTTGGAGACAACATATTCCTCATTTGGGTGGACTACACTGGCCCATTTACCAAGTGACCAGGAAAGCTGCTTGTTTTGACTGGGGACCAGAAAAAAAGGAGGCTCCATGACAGGTCCAGGATGCTGTGCAAGTGGCACTGCCACTTGAGTCCTATGATCCAGCAGATCCAATGGTGCTGAGAGAGTCAGTGGCAAATATAGATGCCATCTGCAGCATTTGGCAGGGCCCTATAGAAGAATCACAACACAGACCTTTAGGATTTTGGAGTAAAGCCCTACCATCCTCTCCATATAACTACTCACTTTTTGAGAAATAGCTTTTGGCCTGCTACTGGGCTGGCCTCTTGTACAGTTCCTTATAATCAGTTGATTGAAGAAGAGAAAACTTGGAATTGGTTAACAGATGGTTCTGCATTCCTGTCTTTGCCAATGGGCTCATGAAAAATGTGGCCATGTTGGTAGCAAAGGAAGTTGTGCATGGGCTCAGCAGCAAGGACCTGCTCTCAGCAAGGTAGACTTGGCTACTACAGTCATTGCTGAGTACGCAATCTGCCGGCAGCAGAGACCCACACTCAGTCGCTGACATGGAACCATTCCCTGAGGTGACCAGCCTGATACTTGGTGGCAAGTTGATTACTTTGGATCACTTTCATCATGGAAGGGGCAATGATTTGTTCTAACAGGAATATACACATACTCCAGATATGGGTTTCCCTTCACTGCATGCAACACTTCTTCTAAAACTACCAATCATGCACTTACCAAATGTCTTATTCACTGCCTTGGTATTCCACACAGCATTGCTTCTGATCACAGAACCACTATACAGCAAATGATGTGTGGGAATGGGTACATGCTCATGGAATTCACTGGTCTTACCATGTTTCCCATCATCCTGAAGCAGCTGGATTGATAGATGTTGGGAATGTCCTTTTGAGGACTCAATTACAGTGCCAACTAGGTGGCAATACCTTGCATAACTGGAGAAGTTTTCTCAAGGAAGCTGTGTATGTTCTAAATCATGTCCACTCTATGGTGTTATTTCTCTTATAGCCAGGATTCATGGATCCAGGAATCAAGGGGTAGAAATGGAAGTAGCACCTCTCATTATTACTCCTAGTGATCCCCTGGGAAAATTCTAACTTCCTTTCCCTGCAACCTTAGGATCTGCTGGTCTACAGGCCTTAGTTACAAAAGGAGGGATGCTGCCACCAGATAAATACAAGGTCTACCCTGACAACCCCTAAGTCACTTCATAAATGTGTTCTGACTAAATCACTTTCATCTTCTACAATATGGCATTTTTTATACCACCTCATTCAACTTCATACTATGTGTTAAAAGTATTTATTTCTATCAAAACTAAACCTATAAAATAATATGTTGCAAATATGCCTGAACAGAGTCTAGACTTAAAGTCAATAGGAATCTTGGTAATATTTTGTAAATAAATATGTGTTATGAACATATGTAAAATAAGGTAAACTTTTCTTTTTTTAATTATTTTTTAAGAAGGTTAAGATTACATAAATGTTACATAAAAAATATAGGGGATTCTCATATGCCCCACTCCCTCCCAATCCCACAATTTTCCATATTATCATCCCTTATTAGTGTGGTACATTTTTTATGATTGATGAACACATATTGAAACATTGCTATTAACCATGGACTACAGTTTACATTATACTTTACACTCTCCCCCATACAATTTTGTAGGTTAAGACAAAATAGACAATGGCATGTATCCACCACTGTAATGTCATGATGGACAACTTGTGCAGACATAAAGAGCTTGAGCATGGAAGATAGGTTTTAGGAAAACTTTTTAATTTAAAAAGTTTCCAAAGTTATTAGTTATGATTTTAGAACAGATAAAAACTTTGTGTTCAATATAAAGGAAATAAAATTGTAAGTTCTATCAAATATAGTATTAATAAAAATGAATATATATAATGTCTACATTTAACATTTTTCTTATTTATAAAGCAATTGGTTGGTAAATTTAAATATTCAGATTTAATAACAATATTTAATATTGTGTTTGCAATTAGTCTTAGATCCCAGGTGTATTAGTCAGCCAAAGGGGTGCTAATGTGAAATACCAAAAATGGGTTGGTCTTTACAAAGGGTATTTATTTGGGATAGAAGTCCACAGATATCAGGCCATAAAGCATTATGTTTCTTCTCTCACCAAAGTCCATTGTCAGGTGTTGGAGCAAGACAGCTGCTGACATTTGCCTAGGGTTCAGGCTTCTTGGGTTCCTCTCATCCCGGGGCTGCATTTCTCTCCGGGCTTAGCTCCTGTTTCCTCCGCAAGATCAGCAGTAGATGATCAGGCAAATGGCTTGCTTCTCTTCTCCTGGGGCCTTCTTTCCAACATCAAAACTGCTTCTCAAAAGACTACTTCAACAGTCCTTTGCCTTGCCTTTTATATTCGATTCCCCACCCTCCAGGGGTGGGGCTCAATGCCCTACTGATGTGGCCTAGTCAATGCCCCAATCATAACTCAATCATGCCCAGATTAACAGATCAGTTTACAAGCATGATGCAATTATATTTTTGGAATTCATAATTACATCAAATTGGCCAATGGTTACACCAGGTATAGAGTCAAAAGTTTGATTGAAAGACATGAGAGCTATATTATGCTATGAGATGCAGAAAAGAGAAACATTCAGCTTCCTAGCACCTCTTTGGGGGTTTCCTCTGTGGATATGATAGATGAGAAAATCCCGGGCTGTACTTAGTCCCATAGGCAATGTCTGAATGAACAAGAATCAGTAATTCCACAAGTAAGGCCAACTGTTAGACAATTGTGGATGTTCCAAAGGCCTTCGCATCTCATGTAAACTATGGATAGAGCATACTCTGCCTGTACTACTGTTAAATGTGTGACTTGGAAAGAAATAGAAACTTTCTCTGGTAAAATAAAGCTTATGCAGCTATTATCCCAGTTGAAATACCTGGGGAAGATTTACTCTATGATGTGAAAACTATGTCAAACTAGTCAAACACCATGGGGACAGATTTACTACTGTGAGGTGAAAACAGGTTTGTCCTACCTATGTCAGTTACTAGAGTAATAACCTGAAGATCAATGATAGTATATAAATACATAAATCTATATAAACATACCTATAAATATTTATTTATTCATAAATGTTACAAAGTAGCTCAAAATGGAGACATGTAATATTTCCAGAAAGGAGAATAAGAAGGATTTACAATAGATAACTACAAGATTACACTGAAAGGAAATTTCATACCTACCTTTATTTAGTGATTGAGCTATGCTCTTATATGAGAATCCATAATTAGATGATGCCAGAGAGTCCCTAAAATCTGAGGGATTTCTTGAGTATATTTCCCATTTCTGCTTAAGTTGGGTCTCTTCTAAGCAGATTTTTCAGAGCCCACTTAACCTCCTTTTTCTCAAGGTGTAGATCAAAGGATTAAGGGAGGGTGTCACTACAGTGTAGAACAGAGTGAGAAATTTACTGTGTTTCTTCATGCACTTGCTCTTGGGCTGGATGTAGACAGATATTAGAGCCCAAAAAAACAAGATCATAATGATCAGGTGGGACTCATAACTCTCAAATACTCTGCTCCTGCCTTCAGCAGTTTTTGTCCTCAGTAAACTTGTAATAATGCAGCCATAGGAGTTCAGAATAAGCTCTAAGGGTGTAACCACATAGAGAACACTAGTTACGGTGAGCTCATTTTCTAGGAAGATGTTATCCATGCAAGCAATTTTCATCAGGACAGGCTCCTCACACATGAAGTCATCCACCCTGTGGTGGCTGCAGAGGCAATTGGAAAACAAAACATTCTGCACCGTGGATTCCATAAAAACACTGACCTAGGCCACAGCTGACAGCTGCTGAAGAAGGTTTGGGTGCACAGTGACACCATAGTAGAGTGACCAGCAGATGGCATTGATGTGGTTGTAGTTCATCCCAGTCAGGAGGACAAATTCCATGGAGCCTAGCCCCAAAGCCATGTACAGCTTGTTCACACAACCAGCATAGCTTATGGTCTTCTCAGGGCCCTTGAGGATCCAAAACATCTCTGGGATGATATTGGTGATGCAGAGGTCCAGGAAGGAGAGATTGCAGAGGAAGAAATACATGGGCATGTGGAGCTTGAGGTACAGATGTGAGACCAGCCTGATGGCTGTGTTCCCCATCAGAGTCAAAACATAAATGACAGCGATGACCAGAAGGAGAAACTTCTCCAGCTGGGACTGGTCAGAAAAGCCAGGGAAGATGAAACCTGCTGTGTTGATAAAATTTATCACTTTCATTGCTTCTTCATCGTGAGTCACTTTTCTAAGTCATTCCTTTTTTTTTTCCTGTAGGGAGGAAATCAGATATCATACTGATGGGAAAACAGCAAACTGGAACAAGGTTAAACATTTGGAGACTGGAATCAAAGAGAGAGTATCAACAGAGATAAACTAAAGCAAAAACTATGTGATAAGTTTATTTGCTATGTAGAGAGGAAAATTCTTAAGTCCTGAAAACATCTATCTCATTGAAAGAAGTTACATGAACAGAGAATAAATGTTATAATTATGAAACAAGATATATTTGAGGTATGTACCAAACACTCTGCAAATGATCTAAATAGGTCTCTAAAGTGCATGCTGTGGAAAGGCAAGCAAATTGAAAAACAAATATTGCCACATATGTAGAAGTATGATTGTTAGACAATAGAAGTAATATATTAATTGAAAGATACATCATGTGAACAAGAGTTGAAGAGAGAGGGTACATACATTTGGAGACACAGACAATATGATAACAGAAAAATTTAAACAGTGAAGTTAGATACAACTATAATTAATATAAAGTTATTGGTTTTTCTATGAAGCACGTAACTACTCTAGGTAGACCTCATAATAGAGTAAGGAAAACAGCTAAGCCCTCCCTCTTTGATTCGTTGATCTACAATATAAATATTGCTCTCTAGAATTAGCAAGCTATTTCCCCAATGGCACCCATGCTCAACATGCTTTAGGATGATTTTAGTCATGAATTCAGTCACCTAATGCAAGCCATTTTCCTTTCAGAAGTAAATTGTGTAGAACGTATCAGTGTTTGTGGACTCCAAAGATTAAGAAATGTGTTATGCTTTCTAAAATTGATGGAATTGATGACAGCACAATTCTGTGTTGAAAACAAAGAGTCACTGTGTGAGCATGTTGAATGGATTGTACAAGGCATGGGACTCTATAACACAAGAATCCAGTGGTGGATGATGGACTGTGGCTAACAGAATAAATATGAGAACATTCTCTCATTAACTATAACAAATATCTAATACTAATACAGGGTGTTAATATTCACGTGAGTCTCGGAACAAGAACACCAAATGTAAGACATGGGCTATAGTTAGTAGCAATATTGTGACAATGCTTTTTCATAGTTTGTAACAAATGCATCACAACAATGCAAGGTGTTGGTGGTGGGGTGATATATGGGAGCCTTGTATAATGATACACTTGTTTGTTTGTAAGCTCACAACTATTCCTATACACTTTCTGTTTCTGTATGTTCATGTATAAATAATAGACTTTATTAAATTTTTTAAAATGCAAAGGTGTTATTGAAGTTGTTCCTCTGAATGTTCAATTGTGAGGTTCCCAAAATAACCCAAACATGTTGACCTTATGCCATCCATGTCTAAACAACTTCTTATAAAGAAAAATATAACAAAAAAAAACTCTCCACTGGAAATGTCTTATATGCTCTCAAATCCTAACTAGAAAACAAAATCCAAAATTTTCTTGTATGAATCTGAGGCCTGGTCGTAGGCAATTTTTTAGAGTACAGTTTAAAGAGAATATGTGGCTTATTTTTTTCTGCATTGGTGGTAATAATCAAATGCACTCTAAATTTTCCAAGATGACATTATCATGTGTTCTGTGTAGGATAAGCCTCTTCTGGTGTTATAATTACAAATGAACTGACACTACTGGTCACATTACCTTTTGTCTAAGGATTCAGTGGTAAAATAAAATCACTGGATGCTGGAATTCAGCAGAATAAACATAAACTTTAGCAGGCACAATTTCCTCTACTGTACAGGAATGGGCAAAAGAACTGTGCTGTTGAAGGATTGGATGCCAACTGAAGAGAGACAATGGGTGTGCACATTTTCCTGGTGTAACTTTACATGGTCAAAATTTTTTGTCACATGGATTTTTGTGCCTCGAAATTAACCAATATTTTCAAGAGAACCCCATGCTAAAATTCCTCCTTTCCCTTTCACTTTCCTGTTAATCAAAATGAGGATAAGGGTATTTATATCTGCAAAGATAAGAAAGTAGCCAATTTCCCATGACTATGAATATACTACAATATTGGGTTAGGTAAGAGAATCTGCTTCTGCTCAATACATTAAGAAACAGCCTGGGTTTTCTTAACTTTAAAAAAAAGTTCTTTATTTTTCCATAACATAATAAAGAAAACCCTACCTTCTGGGAAGAATGACAATTACCTGCAGAAGATTGGGAAGCTTTGGTAAAAAGTTCAATTATGGTCACAGTTTGATGACAGGTAGTGGAAGAACCATACATGAGTATCCTGTTAGCTCAAACTCTCTCTTGCAATCTCTTGGCTCAAATTACCTTCAGATGGATGGTGTTCTGCTTGTTTACTTGGCACCGTTCTCTGGGGTGCTCATTCCCAGGCAACTTCTTATTACTGTATTGGAGAGGGACATTGGTTTCTGGAGACAGAAGAAACACAGAGGCTCATGTTTTCATTTAAACAGGAATGCAGACAATTGTAAATTACCTTCTCAACATATACAAGCACGTGCAGTCTTGCTGGAAAGGCATCTATAACAGAAGGCATTTAAAATTCTAGGCTGACAGAACTTCCTTCTGTTCTACTCATAATGAACTTTGCAAAACCTACATTATATCACATACACTATTAAAATTGCCAATACTGTCTTGATAGCTTCCTAAAAGTTCCATTTTGAAAATAGATATTGCAAATTTTTTGTTAGTTAATTTCTGTGTGTTGTACATATATGTGTAGACCTGCACAAATCCATGTACACATGCATGGAGTTAAACACAATTGCTGAGGATATAAGAACTGATTATAGACAGCTGTGAAAGGAAATGATAGGAAGGAAGTGAACTGTGATATAAGTATAAAAGAAGAGAGGAAATCACAAATTCATTAACTCTTGAGAAGTCCTTAAAAATAAACATTCATATCATAAAATAGTCAACATTAATATCATACCTATTTTTGAGATTCATTATTTCCCTTTCAGTTTGTATTTTATAAAGGAGATAAATATATAGAGTTATATGCATTTAATTTGGATATAAAGATGTTCATATAATGGGGTTGCATGTCCAAAAATATTATCTGTTGAGGTACTTGATTGCACACAATCAAGTAAGTACAAGTACATAGAGATACCTCCTTCCTGAAGTTGCTCTTTCAAGCATACAGCCAACAGAGGGTAAATATTTGCCAGGTATGCTGACCTGTGTTTGTTTGCCTTCAGAGCAGTAAACTCCTTAAAATTGTTGAATATATAAAGTTAAGCTTAGTTTAAAGAGGGTGGAATGAATGAATTTAAATTTTCTTGAATAACCCTGAACTTCTTGGCCTTAGGCAAATAAATTAAAATCCCAGATAATAAAAGTCTTCACCTGTAAATTAGTAATACTAATACAATACAACTTGAAATGTTTCCTATGATTGATCAAAGACTAACACAAATTTAAAAGGGTAGAATATTTGAGACAAATATTGAAGTAGAATATTTGAAATACAAGGCCTAAAATAAAGACTTCAGGAAACACCCAACTCAGTCTGGGTCTTCTAGAAAGCTGAGTCAGAAACAGAAATTTAAGCATTGATAGTCTATTTGGGAGGTGTAATACCATGTGCTAAGAGTGATATATAAATGGGAGAGTGAGACCAAAAATATATATCACCCTGATAACTTAAGTATGCATGTCTGTAAAGTACGAAGCTATGCTTTGAAAAGGAATATAGTTGTGCCCTAAAGTAAAATGATTGGTTTTCCCAGAATGAGAAGCACGAATATGTAGGACAAAAATGGATACAGAAAGCTATGGAAGGTTTATGGAAATGAACTTTTTTTTAATATGGTCAATGCTGACTAAAACTTAATAAGCTAAGTTATAACATTTTAAGAGTTTTCATATCAAACAATATATTCATGCAAAATTAGAATTTCATTTTCTCTCTGTTAAAGTGTTAAATTTATTGGTCTGTTTTTAGTGAGAGGTTATAAAAAGTTTTCTAAACCATCTGATTATTCTGTCTAAATGACTAAGATTCTATGTCATATCAGAATAATATCCTCCTTGATGTTTATATTAATCTTATCATCCTTTATTTTTTCAGAGAAAAAGTCTTCTCAATTTTAAAAGAACTAAGTATTTTCTCACAATCATATTAATTCTTATTTACTTCTTTATTAACACTTTGGTTAAATAGAGAACTAAATAATGCTTTACAGTGATCCATTTCCCTGTTTCACATAATTTCAAACCTGATAATTTTTGGCATTTTTGCCTTCAAAAAGCCAACCTAAAGCTATCCTTTGAATTTCAAATGGTTGCAAAGGATTTGGTCTTTCACCTTGTAAAAATAAAAGTGCCAGAAATAGTTAAGTTCATTTGGAATGCTATGAGTTACATGGTAAGTATTATAAAAGTTAAAAGGGATTTTCTAACCTCCTGTTGCTTGTATTTGTGGGGGTGAAAAGATATTCATATAAACATTTGTGATTGTATAAAATTCCTAAAGATTTAAAAATGTTCTCACTGTCCATATAATGTCCTGATATTTATCTGTATGCTATGAAACAACAGCATAGTGTCTTTGACCATAATTTCAGGTATTCTTAAAAAATATGTCACATGTCACAGAAACAAACAAATTTCATTGTCAGCTACATTGCTTTACCCTCATGCTTCTCTGAAAGTGTTGCAGTCAGCTACAGGTCAGAACTTCATATTCAGCCAAAAGGAACTTTAAAAAAGAAGCAAGGCAAGTATATAAATCCTTTTCTATCTGTCATTTTTACATAACCCTGGTAAGAATATAAAGGTGGGACTGGGTCAGGTGCCTCAAATAACAGTGTCCATTTAAACACCTTCAAATAGACTTTATAAAGCTACATATGTTAATGACATATGAATGTGTCCTTGCTATTATATGTCTGTTTCCTGGATGAATAAATACTTTTCTTTCCCATATGACTACTGTCCTTATTCCTGCTAGTCTCTCAAGGAAAAGGGACTACTAATTTACTGAAATTGAAATCAAGGAACTTTGCAAATTGTAAATCTAAGATCCACTTTTGAAAAACATAAATTATCCCCATTTGCACCTGTGACATGGAGACCTAGGAAATAAACTGTGGGATATATAAGCCTTGCCTCATAAAATTAAAAGAGGTAATTAGCTCATAAAAGCTATTGAGCCAAGTCCTCACACTTAAAGCTTGCACTTACAAAATTTATTTCTATAATGAAACAAAGCCAAATTATAATTAATGTCTAATAGCCACCCCCTGAAAATTTCCTTTTTACTCAAATATGGTCTCTCACTCTAAGAAAAACTTTTCAGATAAACTCACTACCTTCCCTCCTACATGGGACATTACTTCATGGGATGAGCCTCCCTGGTGTTGAGGGATTAATAACAAATGTAGATCAGCAATGCCTTTGTAGGAAAATCTTAAAAGGGGGAAATAGTAAATGAAATAAAACAAAATAGTATTTCTATGGCTAAGCCATTTGAAATAAATTTGGAATTCATTCTGGAAGTTACTCTTATGTGGGTGTCAGCTGGATATCACAAACTGCCACAATATACTAAATCTTAAGCAACAATGTTCCTAAAAATACTGTAACATCCAGACAGCATAAAGAAGTGGCATGGCTACATATAATGGGCTCCCTTTAGTAGGCCCTATCTAAGAATCTATAAAAAAGCTATTTTTCCAATTTGACATGATTATATTATATTCATTTACAAATCCCCAATCATGATTCTTCTACTTTATTTTATATTGGTTAATATAAACATATAATTTTCAATTTACTCATTAAATTTATTCCTCTGATACTTAAAGCCTCCAGACTTTTCCTTTGTGGGTTAAGCCCAGAAACTGAGAGGTCCCAATCCCCTCCAAGAATAACAAGCTGGAACTCATGAGCTACTTCAACTCTAAGCAAAGTACTTCCAGTCCCCACATCCTAATTTACCCCCTTAATCAGCATGAGCCTGCCACAGTGGTCACTGCTCTGAATCCCAGGAGATTGAGGGAAGCACAAAGTGGGTATTGAAAAAGTAGAAACTACCCATTTTCTCTCACTTTATCGCAAGTTGCTCTTTCTCCCCTCTTCTGTCTTTACCACAAAACTGCCTGATATGGGTAGAAACAGGCCTAGACTGGCCTGTCAAAATTCCTCAGCCAAACTGTTCTCTTTCTCCCAATATAACCTAAAGTAACCTAGTGACTTCTGTCCTGTTAAATCGCTACCTTTTGATCATACTAAAAGCATCATTTTTTGATCCTGCAACATATGATCTGGAAATGTCCCCTCCTGCACACACTCCATCCAGCCCTGCCTCTGACCCTGCTTCATCTCACACTACCCCCATGTTACCTCATTTCACCTCCTTAAGACACCCCCACTCTGGTTCATTAAAAATCCTCTTCCTCCCCACATTTGGGTAGGCAGATTTGAGCCTTAACTTCTTTCTCCTTGTTAGTTGACCTTGCAATAAATCTTTTTTCCTCAAAATCCCCATGTCATGATATCAGCTACTGTATGCATAGTGTAGCCAGCCCATTTCTTAATAACAAAACTAGAGCAGAAAGAGAGTGCACTTTTTTTTTTCAAATTTAAAATGTTGTTTTTAACTCATTCACTACTGGAAGGAATATATAATGGATCAGTCAAAGTGCAGGATGGTTTGGTGGTTCCTCAGGAAGCTAAATATAGAATTACCATAGGATCCAGCAATCCCATTACTAGGAATACACCCAGAAGTATTGAAAGCAGGGAAACAAACAGATATATGCACAGCAAAGTTCATAGTGGTATTATTTAAAATTGCCAAAAGTTGGAAGCAACTCAAGTGTCCATCAACTTAAGAATGGATAAATAAAATGTGATGTAAATGAACAACGGAATATTATTTAACTCTAAGAAGGAAAGAAGTACTGAAACAAAGGGCAACATGAATGAACCTCTAGGACTTTATGTTGAGTGTAATAAGCCAGTCACTAAAGGATAAATATTGCATCATCTCATTGATATTAACTAAGGATATTGAGCAGAATCACAGAGGTAGAGTCTGGAAGATAGATTACCAGGAGATGGAAAGAGATTCATGAGTGGTGACCTGATGGTCAATTTTGGCAGACCCTGTGATATGGTCGATGGTGGTGGTTTGGCAGTGGATGGAGATGATGGTTGTGTAGCAATATGAGTGTAGTTGATAGTGCTGGAATGTGAGTTTGAGCACAGTTCATGGGGTTTTAGATATCCACTGTGCTGAGGAGAGGGATTAGAGGTTAGGGCAAGTGAATGTGCAGATCAGTGAACTCTGAAGATGCTGGGGATTATGGTTGAGAATACAACTGTGGGAGTGTTCTTTTGGGATTTATGGCAGGGAAGTGTCACTCATGCAAGTTGTTGGTGGCAGGGATATGTGGAGACGGGTTCACCTGTGGCATGCCTCTGTGAGATATGAATGTGTTTGTGTTGTTATAACAGTGTTTTCTCAGTGGGTGGATACTCACACATTAGCCAACAAAATATTAAACTCCCATCCCTGGAAGACCTGCTACCTTATGAAATAGAGTGGCAAAAATCTCTGGAGTATATAAGCAGAGCTTAATAAAATAAAACTATTCAATATGCCAAGTCTTTGATATCAGTGCTTGTACTTACGAACCTTATTCCTGAAAATTGAAACTTATCCTAATAAAAACCAATGCCAAGAGTTACTTCCTGAAAACCTCTTTGTTACCAAAATGTGGTCTCTCTCTAAGCCAAACTCAGTAAATAAACTCACTACATTTTCCCTGGCATGGGACATGACTCACAGATCATGAATCCCATCAAACCGATGGATTGATACCAAACACCAACCAGCGATGCATTTCAAAAAACCTTGACTGAAAGGGGGAGATATTAAATATAAAAGCATTGCCATGGATAAGAGATTTCATCATGATCCAGGAGGTCATTCCAGAGGTTACACTTAAGTGTCTCAAGCAGATCTCTATAACTACCATTGTGAACAAATCTCAAATAGGACTCCAGAGACAACCAGACACACAACTGCATGAAATCAGCATCCCATTAGTGGGCTTTATTTTGCAATATATAATAATCTATTTCCCCAGCATAAAAACATTAGACTCATTTATAATCTCCCGACATATGGTCCTTAGGCCCCTTTTATTTGACCCAATAATTTATCACTATACTCATTATGTATATGTCTCAGAGACTTAAATTTTCAGTTGTTCATATGTTGGTTGAGCCCTGATCTCAGGAGAGTTGCGGACAAAACCTAATCTCCAGTTCTTCATACTTGCCCAGGTCAAATAACACTTTGTAACAAATGTTTCACAACATTGCATGGTTTTGGTGGAGGGGTGATGCATGAGACTCCTGTATGATGATATGCATGTTTATTTGTTATTTCACAACTTTTACTTTATACTTATTGTTTATGGATGTTAATGTATGAATGATATATTCATACATTAAAATATATATTTAAAAATTTTTGATGATGGACAAGTTTCATTCTGACAAACAAAATATATCCAGCTGCAAGCAGGATAGTTTCTTCTATCTACCCTATAATATCTGAGTCCCCTCTTAATCTGAAGCAGAATGGACAATATCCCAAATTCTTCAAGATTGAGAAATGAACAAATATAAGAGGGAGTGCAACCATAGGACAAAGGTAATTTACTGTTATTTTAGTTATTAGCATAAGAGAAATAAGAACTTGTGACACTGATATAAAGATAGTGGTTAGTGGAGGTTTTTAGGAGAGGGGGAGGGAAAGATACATGGATTGAAGAGCATTTTTAAGGATTGGATTTTTATGTTTGATACTGCAACGAGTGACACATAACATTACACATTTGTGAAAACCTATAAAACTCTACAGCACAAAGTGTAAACCACAATGAAAACCATGGAATTTGCTTAGTAGCAATGTTTCAATATTTTTTCATCAATTGTAACAAATTTATCACACTAAGGTAAGAGGTTATTAATAGGGGAAAATGAGGTTGGGCGAGGGGGTGGATTGTATGAGAATCTCCTACAATGAAACTTTTATTTAATCATGACTTTTGTAAATTGTATAAACACTTTAAAATAAAGAAATTTAAAAATTTTAAATGCTTTTTTCAAAAGTTTTCTGCTTTTTTATCCTATTACCTAGACACTTTTACTTACTAATTATTATTGTAGCTGCTTCTCATTTTCTAATAAATTTTCTAACTGGAAAAATGGAAAATCTCATTATTACAAGCTTCACAATAATTCAGAAGCTGGAAAAATAGTTGAAAAACACAAATAGAGTTTAATATCTTCCATGTACATCAACACAAAACCATAATGGAAATATTGTATATGGAATTCAAGACTAAATGAAAGAATAATGCACCATAGTCACCGGAAATTTATTTCAGAATTCAACAGTGTTACAACAGATCAAAAATTCAAATGATGAAAAGAGGAAGCCAATAACATTGAAATTCAAAATACATTGCTAATTTTTAAAAACACTTTTGCATATAATAAGGAACAGTAGGGGAATTTAACCAATAAATCAATATTGGCTAGCTGAAAATAAAATCTAGCACCATAGTTATTAGGGAAACATTCAGCATAATTTTTTTTTTACTGTATCAGTAAGGCTTTCCAGAGTAAGGTCTGATGCTGCTGCCTTAAGGCAGAATTTCTTCTTCTCCAGGAAATGTCAGTTTTGCTGCTAAGCTTTTCCAGTTATTGGATAACAGCCACCACATTATTGAGGGCAATCTCCTGGAATCAAATGAATGTAGATGCTAATCATATTATAAAATATCTTCACAATGACACCTAGATTATTGTTGATCCTATAGCATAGAGAAAGTGAACCATAAAGCTACCCATCACAATTATCAAAGGCAATGTTAAAATAGTCATTGGATAAAAATTCTGAAAAACTGACTTACATAAGTTTTGCAAAAACATGTGAAATCAAAACATTGAAAAGCAACAGGAATAAAAGCAGAAAATAATTTACACAAATTAATGCAATTGCTGGGTATCTCTGGGATATGTCTCTGGGAGATATATCAGTGAAATTAACATAAACTTTGAAATAGAAATATATGTGTCTAGAATGGTAAAATATTATAAATCTGGCATTGTAAATCAGTGAGGAAGTCATACATTATTAAATAAGGTAAATATTAACTCACTAATTAGTGGTAGTATTATATCTCTGGCTTATCAATTAAACTAAAATATGCCTGAGAAGATTTTTGGAAAGAATTCACTGCAAAATATAAATTGTAATGGGGGTGGGGAGAGAATATAGATGAATACTTGCATAAATTTGGAATTAGGAAAAGTTTTATAAAACAAATGAAAACTAGGATGGTGTTTAATATTTCACCTAACAGATTATAAAACAAACATAATCACAGAACAGGACTTCTGGGAAAATGTTGATGGAGTAGATTGGCAGCAACTGACCCTCTCAGATGAATAGCAGAGAGAAAGCAGGTACCTATCTTAAGGAAGTGCTTTGGGATACATATATATATACAGAATGGGAAGGTGCTCTGAGTTATTTTGGAAGGTACTGGACAGATAAAGAATAAAATCATGAGTTGCTCAAACTTGTGGCTTGAAACAGCATATAAACCCCACCCTCACAGAAAATAGTTTTGGTCCCCCTGACTCGCTCCTTCTAAGGGACTGGGAGGGAGTATTCCCTTGGAGGAAGTGTGGTCTGGCAGATGGTGTAGAGTAGTTTCTTTGTGGTGAGTTCAGGCAGCTGAGTCCCTTTTGAATCTTGGAAGGGATGCTAACCCAATGGGGAGATGGGAAGGGGATCTGCTCAGGCAGGCTGTTGTGCTCAGCTGCCTGCTGGGGAGAGAAAGTAATTAGATTAAAGAGGGAGTGGGGGACAGGTGCTTAATCAGCAGGACTCTAGCAAGGTATAGAAGTCTAAAAATGCCTTGGGGAAAGGGGGCAGATAGATCTCTGAAGACGGATTAACATAAGGAGACAATTTTGCTCAGTGGAGGAATTCCAGCCTTGCATAAAGGAATCCTCTTGTTCAATTCCTGGATCTCTCAAAAGAGTGATCCTCCTGGCTATCTGACAATCAGCTGATACTTTATGTCAGGGAACATATAGACATTCTTTTTGTTTTACAATTTCTTGGATCTGTTATTTTTTTTAAAGTTTCCCTTTGTATTTTCAGTTTTTAAATTTTTTTTTTCCTTTAAAAGTAATTTATTTTTAATTGTGGTAAAATGTACATAACATAAAAATAATTTTAACCATTTTAAGTGGACAATTCCTTGACATTAGGTATATTGACAGTATGTAACTCTCACCACGGTCTGTTTCCAGACTATTTCCATCACCCAAACCAAACCTCACACTCACTCAGCGAAAACACCCCCTTCCCTCTCCCACCCCTGGTCACCACTAATCTGCTGTCTCTATGAATTTGCTTATTCTAAGTATCTCATATAAGGGAACTTATACAGTATTTGTCCTTCTTTGTCTGGCTTCACTCAACGTGATGTCTCCAAGGTTTGTATAAGCTATAGCATGTACCAGCACTCCATCTATTTTTATGGCTGA
>JAQZBX010028281.1:0-27885 GCA_029593785.1 Cabassous unicinctus | reverse complement strand
ATCTGCTTGATTCTTCACTAAGGAATCTTGCATGTGAACTTGAAGTCCTGGGTGCTTAGAATGGTGAAGGTAGATAGGGCAAGTTGGTCTATGAAGGAGATGCAGTCTTCTGTATTATCTTGTGAGCTTGGCAGTATAGGAGCTTGAGGGGCACTGACCCTTATGGGTGGACTAGTGGATGAGATCATTTGGGTCATATCATCAGCAACGAGACCTGAGTACAATGGAAAAGACCAGAAGTTTTCTGAAGAATCCCCATTAACAGCAAAAAATAGTGAGGTCTAGACTCATCAATGCAACATTAGATTTATGCAAAAGTGTTAATTTAAGAAACACTAATGAAAGATTTTTTCACATTTGCATTACCCACCATTACTGGATCCTGGGACACTAATAAGAAAACCTAACCATGAACACTTTGTGTTTGATCTCAGCAGTTCAGGTCATAATCAGAGACAAACTGAGGGCTGGTCATTTATCAGGAGATATCTACTGAGTTCCTTTAGGACTCAGTTCACCCCTCACCGTCTTATGAGGTCTTCCTCACCTCATGTCAATCTGGGATCCATGGGCCAGTCTCCCTGATCTCGTACCAACATGTACCATTCTCAATTATAAAATATTTCACATTTCTCTGTAACTGTTTTCTGGTCAGCCCTGGACTCAAAGCTTTGATCTCTTCAGAAAATGACTTGGACTTGCTCTTCTCTCTATCTCCAGCAAACCTGTTGATAAAATTTCAGAGGACCTTGAATAGTCTTCAAAAGGTTACCCAAGGTAGCAGGAGTCACTGTTTTGCTCACAACAGCATTTCTGACTATAGCAACATTCCACAGAGGTGCTGCACATCCCCGTTACTGTTCAGGACCCACAGCTAGTCCTGACCAAGTCCCTTTATAACTAGTCTACAATAGATGTTAGTCTCTGCTGTTCACTCCCAATGGGAATGTGTCCATGTTGGCAGTTCCATTTCCAGAACCTGGCACAACCAATGCCATCTCTGCTCTGAGAGCTTAGATTGTGAGCTCAGCTCTTTGAGGACAATGATTTGTTTTTTTATATTTCCATCCTCAGAATCCAACAAATAATAAGCATTTGGTACATATTTGCTGGCTAAATAGCACCCTTGCTAAAGCTCTAGCTTTTTTTATTTTTATTTTTGTGGTAACATATATACAAGTCATTTCCCATTTTAACCATTTTCAAGTGTACAATTCAGTGGTGTTAATTACATTCACAATTTTGTGCTACCATCACTACCATCCATTACCAAAACTTTCCCATCACCCCAAACATAAGCTCTGTACACATTAAGCATTAACTCCCCATCCCATACTCTAACCCCTGCCCCTAGAACCCTGTAATTCTGTCTCTATGAATCTGCATAGTCTGGTTATTTCATATAAGTCAGATAATACAATCTTTGTCCTTTTGAAACTGGCTTATTTCACTCAACATGACGTCTTCTTTCTAGGTTATATTTATTTCTCTCTCATGGAACTTACCACTCCGGAGAGGTAAACTAACGTGGCTGTGGCCATACAGCCAGTATGTTGCAATGTAGGAATATGATAATCCTATGCCTATGTGAGCCAGAGACCAGGGTCTCCCTGCTAGGTCACACTGCTTTTCACACAGCCCTTACATTGACCAGATCCTTACACATTTGACTGCAAAGGAATGATTAAAAAGTTGGAATTTCAGGCAATAAACAAAATAGCAAGGGAAAACTTTTTAGAGAAGGACATTCCCTGGTACTTCTGCCATAATAATAGCAAGATTACTATATTCCAGACTGAGCTTACTCTATTCCAGACTCTGTATTAAGTATTCTATGTGTATTGATCCATTTAATATTCATAGGAGAGAGACAGGTAGTATTATTCCTATTTTATAGATATGGAAACTGAGATTCAGAGAGGTGGATTGCCAAAGGCACAAAGTTGTCAGAATTGCTGTAACTGTGATTGAAACCAAGTCTCTCGGGCTCTTTACAGCCCTCGAACAAGTCGAAGTAGACACAAAATTCACCTCTCTGGGAATCAGTATAAAGTTTCGTGTTATTTATGGTCTACCCTAAGGATCAAAGAGGACCAATAATTAAATGCACAGATTATCTTCAACAGTGAGGAACAGCAAATGCATGGTAAAGAAGTTTAAAATGCTAGATTTCTCCTAACTAATAAAATGCCAACAAACTCACTGGGCACAGTAATAACTGAATTTCCTAGAGTTTGGAAGGTGTGGCAGAACCGGGGGAAACAACGTGAGATTTTTATTTTTAAAATATTGCTCTGGATGCTACATAGAGAACAACTTAGTTGGGGGCAGAATGAATGCAAGTAGTCCAGTTGGGAGGTTGCTGCAGTAATCCCTGTAAAAGTCGTTAGCATCCTGGACCAGGGTATTAAGTTTGGATTTGATATTAAGCCTATATATTAAAAAGCCCAGCCCTGGCCTATCCTGGGAAATAGCTGAGAGAAGACTATATGACAAACAAATGTTTTCTCTTTGCAATTTTTCTTGAAAAAAGATACCTGAAAAACAGATCACTCAAGCATCTGAGTATGTTTGGGAACTCATTTAGAAAGAAGCTCCCCAAACCATCAATCCTTAACAGGACAGTAGCACTTGGAAGAGAAACTTACTGGGGAGGCCCTAAATACAGTGGAAAGCAAGCAAGAGTTATCTGTGTCATCAATCTGCAACACCAAGAGCTAAGTCTATGGACTACGGGAAGGACTGCAGGCATCACGATATAAAAAATGGAAAGTGTGAGAGCAAAGCTAATGCAACAGTACCAGCAGTCACATGCGTCTTATCTCGAGCGTTATTTTTTTTACTTTTTTTTTTAACAATTTATTGAAGTATATCATTCATACATGAATAAACATAAACTATAAGTGTTCAGTAAACATTGTGAACTTACAAAACAAACATGCATAACATCATACAGGGCTCCCACACATCATCCCCCTGCCTTGCTGTGAAACATTTGTTAACAAATCATGAAAGAGCATCGTCAAAGTATTACTACTAACTATAGTCCGAATCTTCCTCCCCTACACACTTTTTTAAGGATTTATTTATTGATTTACTTTTATCCATTTTTAACACACACACACCCCTCCGTTTTTGCTGTTTCTGTGTCCATTCACTGGGCAACTCTCTGTGTCTGTTTTCTGCCCTCTCTTCTCATTCTTCTCCTCCTGTCTTCACTGGGATTCGATCCTCGGAACCTCCGATGTGGGAGAGAGACATCCTACTGCCTGCACCACCTTAGTTCCTGTTTTTTCAGTGTGTCTCGTCTTGGCTCTCCCTTGTGTCACTCTCCTGTTACATCATCATCTTGGTGCATGGCTCGTGGGGACTGATGGCTCACCCGGGGCCTGGCACCTCACCCGCTCGCGGGGCCTGGCGATGCACCCGTGCACAGGGCCTGATGGCTCACCGGGGGCCTGGCGGCTCACCCGCTCATGGGGCATGGCAGCATACCCGAGCACAGTGCCTAGCGGCTCACCCACTTGCGGGGCCTAATGGCTCATCCATGCACAGGGCCTGTTGGCCCACGTGCATTCTATTTTTTTCTTTTTTTTTGTTTTTACCGGGAGGTCTCGGGGATCAAACCCAGGTCCCTCCATAAGGGAGATGGACACCCAACAACCCAAGCCACATCCGTCCCCCTGCTATATCTCTTAAGGTTGACCAAAGATACCCAAAGTTACAGTCTTTTCCTATACAGGATGGTCATGTAATAAATCAGGCTTAGTTTATCACCAGCATTATAAATAACCAGACCTAGAGAGAAAAACTAGGTCTGGAGATGCATGGCTTCTAATATAGCAAATGTTTAGCCTACCCTGATTATCACAAAAGCAGGGCAGCAAGAATATTTGTATCCAAGCATTTTTGCCATAAAATAATTTGGGAATAGTTAAGAGGAACTCCATTCTTAAAATTTATGCTAAATTTAACTCAACAAGAATTTATTAAGAGCCACTATGTTCCAGGGAAGAACACAAAGATGCAAAAATGAGTGAAATATAGTTCTGACCCTATCCTCACAACATAAAGGGGAAGCATGGATATAAACTGTTAATTATGATAATAGCAGCTGTAATTGGGGGGAGAGCAACTAGTATATGTCATTCACTGTGCCAGGTCTGTCCATATATTATTTACTCATTTAATCCTTAAGCAACTCTGAAAGGCAGATATAATTATTCCCATTTTTGTGATTGAGGAAATTTAGATTCAGAGAGTTTATTATAGCTTTCCCAATTTCATACATTCAGATGACAATAAAGCCTCTGTGTAGATGATTACAAAGCTCATGTCCTTTCTGTTCTGCCATGTAGTCTTTCCAAAAGTATAAGACAGGGAGTGATACAGGCTAAATACAAGAGAGAGTCTCTTGGACACCAGCTAGATTGGCCAAAGAAAAGATGGTGTTGTAAAGCTCTTATTAAAGAAGTCCTAAGGCTGATGCAAAGTGGTCAGAAACTGAAAGATGAAGATGACCATGACTTGAAGATTTCCAAGGATCCAAGCTAAACCCAATTCTCTCTGCAAGTCCAAAGAGCAACAATGGTATTAAGATTGGAAGACAAAGCCAAAAAGGGGAAGTATCAGCTAAACACCTAGAATGAGCAGGAAGAAAAACATTGACTATCGTCAATGCTCATTTGTCTTACTGATAAAATGGAGGTAACAACTCCTAATGGGGTTGTTAAGACTGAAACAAATAAATGGATAGGAACACCCACCATAAATAGTTAAGGTCTATGTAAGCATTAGAAAGCATTCTTATCATGAAGCAGTTTGTGGTAGGCATAATTCTAAAGATGTCTCTCCAAGATTCCACCCTCTGGTTTTTCAATCACACATTAATCTAGGTACTCCTGTGAAGGGACACTGAAGGTGGAATAAAGGTTACTAAACAAATGACTTTAAAATAGGGGCATTCTCCCCTATTACCTGGTTGGGCCCAATGTAATCACATGACCCATTAAAAGGCAAAGAGGAAGGCAGAAGAATGAGAGAGATGCAGTAGAAGAAGGCAGGAGAGATAACACAGAAAAGGAGGTCAGAGAGATTCAAAGTATAAGAAACACCTGCTCTACAATTGCTGGCTTTGAAGATGGAGGGGTCAAAAGCCAAGGAATGCAGGTCACCTCCAGAAGCTGAGAATAACCCCTGGCCAACAGGCAGCAAGGAAATGAGGTCCTCAGTCCTAAAACTGTATGGAACTGAACTCTGCCAACCTGAATGTGTCTGGAAGCAGATTCAATCCCCACAGCCCTGCCATCCTTGATATTGGCCTACTGAGACTCTGAATAGAGAACCAGCTGAACCTTGTTCTAACTGAATTTCTGACCTATCGAAACTGTGAGATAATAAATTTGTGTCATTTGAAGCTGCTGTGTTTGTGGTAATTTATCACAACAATAATGGAAAAATAATACACAATTACTGATTGTTTATCCACACAGCTAACTCCTTATCCAGAGAATGTCCTCTGATCATTTTTACCCAGTTACTTCCCCTAATCAATTCTACCATCAGAAGTCCAGAAATTGGCCATCAAAGATAGTACAATTTCATTTGCCAATTTGTAGAGATATAGGTCTACATATAAATAAATGAAGCATGAGACTGATTCCTTACATTGGCAATTAGATGGACATTGAACATTAAAATTGCAAATAGTGTTATTTTATTTTAAAAGTATTAATAAAAATTGTGTTTTCAAAAAATTAAATTGAAAATTCCACCTTTATTTAAACAATTTTTGTTAATACTCCCAATTGTTACTCAACATCCATGTACAGCTCTTATGAATATCATGCTGATTCATGAGAACCTCTGGAACCACATATTGGAAAACAAAGAGAAGGAAGGAAATGAATTCTGGGCAATAGGTTGTTAGGCAAAAATCTATTGCATTCATGTTACCCAAGAGGAAAGATTTAACAAAGCCTACCTAAAGCTTATGCTACTCAAATCCTCCTTGCATCCAAAGAAGTATTCATCTCTGACATAAGTTGAAGCAAACCCACAAAACTTAAGGCACTCAGACACAGTTGCCATGTATTTTAAGGAAACAGGGCAAGAGATAGGGAGAAGCATTTCCCTGGAGCCTGAATAGTGGTGCTCACAAGAGCTGATGTTTGGAATAATGGGGCACAATGTGCCAGTGCTGTGCACTGGATTCCAGGTAAGAGAGGTACCCATGGGCTCTTTAATAAGTTTTATTTTGGTGTGTTTTCATCTGCAGGGCCCAATAAGGTGCAGGACCTTGTACAGAACCCCTCTTGCCACTGTTTGAGGGGGATACTCTTCCTAAGGATTTTAGTTGAATCCCAAATATCCTATTCCCCTTTACTATCTACTTTTTGTGTGTCGGGGGGGGGTAAAAATCAAATTTTTTACAATACATACCAATATTTGTAAAACGATATATAAATACATATGCATATATGTGCATTTGTTTACATGAATGTTATTATATATATATTTTTTTTTAAGGTGCTTAGATTACCTAAATATTACTCAGAAATTACAGGGATTCCCATGTTCCCCACCTCCCACCTTTTACTATCTTCTTGAAAAGCATCCCTTTGTCAATGTTAGATAAGCATCTTTGCTGTGATACATAATGCAGATTTAAATTTGTGCTCAACACACACACACACTCTATGCAGATTCTGCATTCTTAAAATCAAATCTTCATTGGTTTTCTCCTAATTTAATCACAGTTCACATTATTTTGTGGTGTCAAGGGGTGATGCCTTATTAATCAATGAAGGTCAATTGCAATATTTTTTCTAGCACCTAATTACAAATAGAAGTTGTGGCTAGAAAAAAATGCTTAAGTTCGCAGCAGAATCATAAAACGTGAATAAAAGATCCATTAGAAAAATGTGCCTTCAGATTGATGATAAATGCTTCACATATCACTTTTATTGCCAGATTCAAATGATTACCAGATGGTTTTAGCAATTAATTTGCATTCAGCACTCAAGTATTGAGCAGTTATCGTGCATTCAGTGCATTTTTTCTCTGGTACTTTCTCAATAAAACAAATTTGGGTTTAAATAATCTATGCTCTGTTTTTCTTCCCAAAGATCATACTCCCAAAGACCAACTCTCCAAGTTAATCTTTCTCTTCGTCATACCTTTCTTCTTTTCCTTTTTCTTCTCCTCCTCCTCCTTCTTTTTTTAAATGAATGCTTGAGATGGAGGCTTCCATTAAAAATCCCTTTCTAAAGTGACCTATTTTCCAATATAGAGGGGTGAGGTATGAATAATTATAGAGGAATATTTTATACATGATATGGCAGAGTCCTGCATATTCACATATTTTAGTAGTACTACTAAACCCCTTGGATATAGACTCTCAGATTCACACTCAGGTTCAAAGGGGAGGAAGCACGGTATTATGGAAAGAACATGAGCTTTACAACCAGACATCCTTGGGTTTGAACCCCAGTTCTTCCACTTACTAGTTATGTGACATCAAAAAGTTTAATTGGATTCTCTGAAAATTAAGGCTTCATTGGAAAAATGTGGATAATTAACACAAGTATTTTAGGGTGTTTTAAGGATTAATGAAGACAACAGATACAAATCGCATTTTACAATGTCTTGCACACAGTAGATACTTTAAAAATATTGGTTCCTTTCCCTAATAGTTATTAAACAGCTATCACATGTAGACACTCTGCTACATCCTTTCTTGTGTGTATCTCACTAAATGCATGTTCCATACACCCTATGGGCAGAGGATTCCAGAGGGAGCTTAACGTAGGTATCCATTATGGGAATGAGAAGTTGATGGGGGCATGGAGGGAAGTTGCTATCAACTGGGAGTTCTGCTTGCTAGGTGTTGGCATATATTTGAACTCAGCCTTGGGACTGAAACTCATGATCAAAGATAGGGAAAAATGGCCTCTACCTTTCTGAGAGAATCTCAGATATATGATAGATTTGCCTTGAAGAAGGAAATAGCTACAGTAGTTAAGGTCAGGCAATTAATTAGCTTAGTGTAAATGGGAAAGGACAATTTAGAGTAAGAGGCTACATGGTGTCACTAACATTATCTTACCTTCTGTCCTAGAGGGAATTTGTTTCTAGTTCCTAAAAAAAGGAACTCTTTTTAAAAAACACAAAGCAAAGCAGAAAACCTTATTCAAATAAGAGTTGAAACAGTAGAGGCATTGCAGGAAATAGAGAGCAAGGCACTTTGATTAGGAATCAAAGAAAGGGCTGGCACAGAGGGGGCATTTGCCCGTAAGAGCAAATGTTAGAGCAAAGAAGTGGGGAGGACCACACCTGCACGGGAGGATGACAGCTTGCCCAGGACTCACATACCCAGCGGGAGCAAGGCCATCTTGGCTGTTGTTCAAGACACTCAGAAGCAGCATGGGAGCCCCAGTCAAGACCAGGGGTAGATCTACACAGCCAGTGCACATAAAAGGCCACCAGAGAGAGGGCACAAGCTACTTCAGGACACTGCTGGGAGGAGAAAGAATTTCAATTGAGCTGAGAGTCCAAGGAGCTAAGTAATGGAGACTTCGCCAGACCCTCCTCCCCTCCCCACCACCATTGATTATCTTTATCTAGTGGCCTGACCAGCAGATGATGGGACAACATCCATTCCAGAAGAATACATGAATTAAATATTACATATATTAATACAATAGGTAATTCCTATTTAACAAAATAAACATTGGGCAACTAATGCATCAGGCACACTGCTAGGTGTAAAAGGTGCAAAAATAAATAGATATATAGAGAATAATCTATAATAGGTATAAAGCAGTGAATAAAAATATACAGGTAGAGAAGACAAAACGGGTAATAGTGGGCCTCAAGTTTCCAATTAGAACTCTGGGGTTATCCTCTTAACAGATTTTGAAAGAATAGAATATTTACATCAACATTTAATAATTCCTTAAAAATTTACTTGGCCTGGGAACTTGATACACATATGAAATATTGAGACTTCCTGGCCTTTTTCTCCCACTAGCCTGCAGAATGCGAGTAGCAAGGCTTGTACCATAGTATTGGACAATGTGGTGTGCCACCTAGATCCCCCTCAGGACTAAAGAACTTCTCCCCTAAGTGCTGGAAGATCTGCAACAGACAACCCTCAGCTGTCAGCCTATTCAGGAAATGCCTCAGCTGAAGAGACCCCTTGTCCAGAGTCGTGCCCCTTTCCAGGGCAACCACATTCAATGACTGGTCAACATGGAAGGTAAAGTCCCAACCCCCTCATCCCAATGCCGACAACTTAGAAAAGCCATCCCCAGCTTCAGAGCATGAGGTCACCTGAGGCCTTCCTTGAGAATGCATAATAGCCCAAATTGTCTTTGCCCAAAATTGCTTCTTTCCCTTCCTTTCCATAGGTGTTGACCCCAAAAGGATTACCTAATAAACTTTTTGCATGCTAATTTCCATCTCTGAGTCCACTTCCCAGAGAATATAAACTGCAACACCTGTCATGCAGAAGATAGGAAGATTCTCTTCTTGGGAATCTGATCAGCCTAAGAAAAAAAGACCTAAGGATACTGATATCGGGGACTCCCAGTGAAACTGTTCAGCCAGATCTTTCTATAGTAAAGCTTATAATTGATAAGAAGCTCTACCCTCAGTTAAAAAGAAGCCCTACTCACATGCAGAAAAGCTTGCAATTAGTTTTCTATGTTCCATTCTTAAATTTGAATGGTCAGTAATCATCACAAGTCACTGGAGAATAACATTTAAAAATGAATGACAGGGAGCAGATATGGCTCAAGCAGTTGAGCGCCTGCTTCCCACATGGGAGGTCCCAGGTTCAGCACCAGGTGCCTCCTAAAAAAAACAAATACAAACAACAAGCAAACAAATAAAAAACTAACTCAGGGGAGCTGATATGGCTCAGTGGTTGAGCACCAGCTTTCCACATATGAGGTCCCAGGTTGAATCCTTGGCCCCGGTACCTCAAAAAAAAAAAAAAACACAGAAAGATGGACTCTAAATTAAACCATAGACTATTAATTGTACAAGTATAAAAACACGCTGCCATCAATTGTAACAAATGTTCCACACTCCACACCAATGCAAGGTAGGGTGTTAATGTGAGAATCCTGTATTTTATGCATGACTATTTGGTAAACCCACAACTTCTCTAATTTAAAAAATTTTAATTAAAAATTTTTATCAAGAAAGGGTGCTGTATTTTGTCAAATGACTTTTCTGCATCAATTGAGAGGATCATGTGATTTTTTTTTTTCAATTTATCAATGTGGTTTATTACACTAATTGATTTTCTTGTGTTGAACCACCCTTGCATACCTCGGATAAAACCCACTTGATCGTGGCGTATAATTCTTTTAATGTACTTTTGGATGTTGTTTGCAAGTATTTTGCTGAGGATTTTTGCATCTATATTCATTAGAGATATTGGTCTGTAATTTTCTTTTTTCATAGACTCTTTATCTGGTTTTGGTATCGGGGTGATGTTGGCTTCATAGAATGAGTTTGTTAGCATTCTTTCCTGTTCAATTTTTGGAAGAGCTTGAGCAAGATCGGTATTAGGTCATCTTTGAATGTTGGTAGAATTCACCTGTGAAGCCATCTGGTCCTGGGCTTTTCATCTTTGAGAGGTTTTTGATGACTGTTTCAATCTCTTCACTTGTGATTGGTTTGTTGAGGTCTTCTATTTCTTCTAGGGTCAGTGTAGGTGGTTTGAGTGTTTCTAGGAGTTTGTCCATCTAATCTACACTTTCTAGTTTTCTGGCATAGAGTTGTCCATACTTTCCTCTTATGATTTCTCTTATTTCTGCAGGGTCAGTGTAATGTCCCCTCTTTCATTTCTGATTTTATTTATTTGTGTCTTCTCTCTTTTTTTTCTTTGTCAGTGTAGCTAAGGGTTTGTCGATTTTGTTGATCTCAAAGAACCAACTTTTGGTTTTGCTGATTCTCTCTATTTTTTGTTGTTGTTCTTCTCCATTTCATTTATTTCTGCTCTCATCTTTACTATTGCATTCCTTTGGCTTGGTTTGTGATGAGTTTGCTGTTCTTTTTCTAGTTCCTCCAGGTGTGCAGTTAGGTCTTCAATTTAATGGGACCTTCTCAAAATTCAACACTTTTGCACCTCAAAGGACTTTGTCAAAAGGGTGAAAAGGCAGTTGACTCAATGGGAGAAAATATTTGGCAATCACATATCTAATAAAGGTTTAATATCCATGATATATAAGATCATACAACTCAACAATAAAAAGACAAACTATCCAATTACAAAATGGGCAAAAGACATGGAAAGACAACTGTCCAAAGAAGAAATACGAATGGCAAAGAAACACATGAAAAAATGTTCAATGGCATTAGCAATTAGGGAAATGAAAATCAAAACTACAATGAGATATCATTTCACACCTATTAGAATGGCTGCTATTAAAAAGTCAGAAAATTGTAAATTTTGGAGAGGATGTGGATATTTAGGAACACTGATTCACTGTTGATGGAAATGTAGAATGGTATAGCCACTGTGGAGGACTGTTTGACAGTTCTTAAGGAAGTTGAATATAGACTTGCCATGGGACAGCAATACCACTGCTAGTTATATAGCCAAAAGTACTGAAAGCAGTGACACGAATAGACATCTGCACACTGATGTTCATAGCAGTATTATTCACAATAGCCAAAAGTTGGAAACAACCTAAGTGTCCATCAACTGATGAATGGATAAACAAATTGTGGAGTATACACACGATGGAATATTATGCAGCGGTAAGAAGAAATGAAGTTGTGAAACATATGACAACATGGATGAACCGGGAAGACATTATGTTGAGTGAAGCAAGCCAGACACAAAAAGACAAATACTGTATGATTGCCCTATTATGAACTAAATATATTATGTGAAAAATAAATGTATTGTGTAAAATATGAATATGGGTAAAATTGCATATACTATATAAGACTTTTTCTTTGAAGCTGAATAAATGTATGTTAATACTACAAAATGCTAACATTGGGGGAAAAAAATTATACTAAGTGAAGGAGACCAGACACAGAGTACTACATATTATATGATTCCATTTATATAAAATGTAAATATAAATCAATTCATAAAGATGAAATTAGATTAGTGGTTATGTAGGGCTGAGGAAGGAATACTAAGGATTATGGAGTTTTTCTTTTTCAGAGCAATGAAAGTTTTCTAAAATTTTTGAGATGATGAATGTACAACATTGTGATTATACTAAAAGCCATTGATTATACAGTTTGGATAAATCATATGGTATGTGAATATATCTTAATAAAACTGCTTAATAAACAATAAATAATTGTGCAAGAATAGCCAGAAATAGCAGCTATGTACAGCAGGGGAAACAGAGAGATTGAGAGGTGAAGAATTTTCTTGTTTGTTTGTCCTTTTTGTTTATTATTATTATTATTGAAATAATGAAAATGCTTTAATAATGATTGAAGTGAAGAATGCACAGCTATGTGATTATACCAAATACCAGTTGTACACTCTGGATAAATTGTATGCTTTATTAATATGTATTGATAAAACTGAGTTTTAAAAATTGGTAAAAAAAATTTTTTAAAAAGAATGACAAAGACCGAAGCAAACATAAATCAGCAAACTAATAAGGAAAATGGGAACCATGGAGGGATAGAAGATCAGAAAAAAAGCAGTCGTTAATATATTCAGAAAGTAAAGAGAAGGTTTTGCATCCATAAAACAAAACTAAAAGCTATTAAAAATAAAAGGTACATTCAGAGACGATAACTGTTGGAAATTTCAAAATATGATAAAAGAAATGAAAAATCAATACAGGTTTGGGAGACAAAGTTGAGGAACTATACAAGAAAACAGAACAAAAAGAATAAGAATGGAAAGGAGAAAAAAATATATGAAAATTAAAAGACTGGTCCAGTTTATTTGACATCCAGATATTAGGAGTTCTGGAGGGAGGGAACAAAGAAAACAAAAATAAGAAAAACATCTTAGAAATAAATTGGGAAAACTTTCCAGAAAAACATATGTTTTCATATTTTTAAGAGCTCACTGCCTAGAAAGATGGATAAAATTAGACCTATACCAAAGCATATCAAAAAGAAATTTCAGAGTTAAAGAAATAGAAGAGATCCTAAAAGGTCTATACAGGTTTCATGCAAAGGAGAATCAGAATGGCATTGGATCTCTTAATGGAAACTAGAAAACAACAGAGCAATGCCTTCAAAATTCAAAGTAAAATGTATTTCCAACCTAGAATTCTATCCCAGCCAAGCTATCAATTAAATGTGAAGGTAAAATAAACATATTATCTGACATGAAAGGTATCAAAATATTTTCCTCTAATGCACCTTTCCTTGCAAAGTTTAGGAAGGACATGTGTGTTTTAAACAATAAAAGAGCAAGACATGGAATCAAGAAAACAAGGAATCCTACATCAGAGAGAGGCAAAGAGAATACTCACGATTGTCAGAGAAGGGAAATCCAGGATGATAATTCACAATAGGCACAGACAGCATAACAGAAAACTCTGAGCTAAATTTCTTCAGGAAAAAAAATTGATAAAAATAATTGATGTGTTTTAATGTGTTGAGAGTACATTTGCTCTACTTGGGGTGAGTTAAGAGATAAATTACTTATAAATACCTAGAAAACGAAGCAAATAAAAAATCCAGACCTTTATTAACTACACAAAAAAGAATCAGTTAAGCAGGAAAGGAAAAGTTTACCATATTGCTCAGCTCTGAATAAAATTTATATAATCATAATAATGTAAACTCTGAATATTTATTTAACTAAAATTATGATATATTTTGGGAGGTAGGGAAATGTGTGTATGTGTATGCTGGGGTCCAAAAGGGGAAAAGAAAGGTCCATTGTACGAAGTTGATAGGTAAGTGCCCAAAACTAAAAAATCAAAGAATAACAATAAAAGCATGTGTTTATCAAATTGTAGGTAAATATCTAAAATCCAACCAAAACCATTAAAAGCGGCTACCCTCTCTAAAGTGGGAAAATGGGAGCAGGGTACAGGGCTGGGACTGTTCTTTTTATATAAAAGCATTGTAGAATAACTTGACTCTTTAAAGCATGTGCATGTACAATGATAAAAAATAAAAGCTGTTTGAAACTTTAATGGCTCTCGACTCCTCTTAAATTACAGTCTAAACAAATGACTATGTTTATTTATGATGTACAAAATCCTCCCCAATCTGTACTTTGACTCCTTAATCTCTTTTCTTATCTCTTCCCATCCTCACATTCTGTATTCCAGCTAAAAGAAACGTCTTACAGTTCCTTTCAGATAAAATAATGGTTTATTTGCCATGAAAGGATCTTTGAATTTCATCAAAAAATGGACAGTTACTGAAAGGTTTTTAGAAAGTGGTATAGCAGTGTGAGGGATGGGTTAGGAGGCCAGTCTACAAACCTTGAGATCACTTAGGAGGTCTAGGTCATGGACCTGAGGAGCCCTGAAATCTAAATTCTTGTTACCACCAATTCGCTGTGTAAACTGAAGAAGCAACTCACTTAACCCCTCTAATTTTTAAGTCCTTCAGGTGTACTATACAAACATAAGATGGTTTGCATCCATTCCTGTTCCTTTTTCAGGTTCACCATCTCAGGGAATGTCACCACAATGCACAAAAAACAATAGCTCAAGTCAAAAATCTGAAACTTATCCTTGACACTTCCCTCTCCCTGCCTGCCTATCAATCACCAAGTCCATTTGATTTAACCATTAGCATATTTCTTGAATTTATTTCTCTCCATCCCCACTAGTATAACCCTAGATCAATACACTGTCTTCTCACATTTGAACTATTACAACTAGTGTCTTATATCTGTTCTTACCTTCCTCCAATCCATTGTCCACAGGGTATCTGGAGTGAATTTCAAAAAACACATCTGACCATGTTACCATCCCGTGTTCAAAATCTATCAATGACTTCCCTTTGCTCCTGAGATAAAGATCAAAACCCCAAACATGGACTCTGATTCATGTATAATCTGACTCTTGTGAAGCTCTCCGGTTGCATCTTGTACATTCTCTGGCCACCATAGCCTTCAAACATGCTTCATCCAACAGGGTCTTTGCACATGCTGGTTGCTCTTCCTGGAATGCCCTTCTCCTCCCCTTCTTCATTCCCTTTATTTCCTAATCATCCTTCAAATCTCAGCTCATTCATCACTTCCAAAAGAAAGTCTTCTTTGGCCATCCCAGCCTAGGTTAGTTCCCTCATTATTCAACTTTAGAATACCCCAGAATTTTTTAGTCAGACATTTGCTATCCTCATGATTAAATAAATTAATTGTTGTACAATTAGCTATTTGGTAGCTAGCTTCTAAATGAAAATATGAGCTCCCCAAGAACAGGAATCATATATTTTATTTAAAACTTTAAATATACTGCCCAGCAAAATAAATATTTGTTCAATGAATAAATGACTGATTAAAGCTGGAATAGAGAGTTTTCTGTCCCCTTAACCCAACCGTGTTTTTCTTGATCTCTTCCCTTGAAGGAAAATGGTCTTCTAGTATAATAGTACCACAAAGCTAGTTATGGGAGTTTGCCAATATTAGCAAGAAAGAAATCAGTTTTTCTTAGAGACTCTGGACTTTGAAAAAAATGTGAAGATTCAGAATAAAAGAGTTGAGCAATTTTGGTAGTCTCAAAGAAGACAAAGAAAGAAATGTAGAAAGGCAACCTATGGGAAAGAGACTACCAGGAAACCATGGGAGGTATGAAAGTAGCACAGACAAACAATAAGAGGATATCTGGTGCCATTGTCTGGACTGAGAGTAGGTAAATGATGAGCTGCAAATAGGATTGGCTTGTTCATGGTAATGGACTGCATCTAAGCATTTCTAAATTTTATATGCATGATGGCAGACTTAAAAATGAAGGGGAAAAATCTCAGGCTAGAAACTGATAATTTTGTAATCTGTATCTAACTTTAATTTCCAACAGTCTCAACACATAATTCTAGATGCAGTAAGCAGATGCACTGAACACTAAACAGCTCATTATTTCCCGCAGATGCACCATATACACTCTGCTGCTTCCAAAACTCAACTCCACTCCTCTGCCTGAAATGCATATGCCCATCACGTTAGAACGTGAATTCAAAACATTCCTTGAAACCCAGCTCAAATGTCTTGTCTCCTCTGAAGACTCCCCTAGTTCTTCAATCAGGCTATATCTCTCCTCTTTTTATGAATACCCAATAATTATATTTATTTTGCTATTTTTTCCAATGATAAATAAACCAGTAGACCACTTAGTTTTTTACAAAGCACTTTTAGATCCAATATCTCATCTTGCTCCCACTCAAAAATGATGTGATTATTCTTATTTTTATAGATGGGGAAGGTAACTCAGCAAATATAGACAATTGCCTAAGGTCACATAGCTAATACATGTCAGACTGGAATTTAAAACTGATTCTTGGACCACAAATGATTTCAAGAAGCCTTTCTTCATTTTCTGTCTTGCCTTACAGATAAGTATGTGCATGTCTTATCTTCCCTACTAGACTGTAAAATGTTCTGAATCTAATTTTTCTCTGCAAGTGCTTGATGAAATTTGATAATATAGCTGATGACACAGAAGGTCCTAAGAAACTTGAGAGTCCAAAGACGATTGGACTTAAGAAGGCACTTCCTTGATTTCTGGATTTCATTACCTTTTGAAAGCTGCTTCCAAAGCCAGTGTGAACATCCAGAAATAGGTGAAACTGCAGAACCTCAAGTACATTAGGCCTTTAAACATGTTCTTAATATGGATCATCACAGGCACTGAGAGAAGTTAGGCTATTTCTAAAGGGGGAGAGTGGAAGAGACATCTTTGATGTGACAGGTTTTCCTTTATAGACAATTATCATTCAAAGAGAAATTATCTAGCAACAAGCATGCATCAGGTCCTCTATTAGTCTATTATTGCATAACAAATTACCCTAAAATTTAGCATTTTAAAACAGTTTTAGTAGTCAATATTCTGGGCATGGCTTTGTTGGATACCCTTGATTTAGGGTCCCTCAAAAAGCAGGAATCAAAGTCTTGGCCAGGGCTGTGGTCTCATGTCAAGGCTCAATTGGGGGAAGATTTGCTTTCAAGTGCCCTCAAGTGGCTTTCAGCAGGGTTCAGGTCCTCACTGCCTGCTGGCCAGAGGCACCATTACCTTGTTACATGGGCCTATCCAGAGGGCTATACAAACAGAGCACCTTGCTTTCCTAGAGTGAAACTTGATAGAATGAAAGAGAGAGAGTGCAAAACAGAAGTCACAGTCTTTTTATAACCTAATTCCGGCAGTGACATCCCATTACTTTTGCCATATTCCATTCATTAGAATCAAGTCATTAGTCTAGTTCGTACTCTAGGGGAGGGTATTATACAGGGGGATACAAAGAGGGATCATCAGCAGCTAGCTCAGAGGCTGCCTTTCACAGGCCCTGAGCTAAGTGGTATAGATGCATTATCTCATTTGGTCTTCACAGTGCCCTATAAGGTATGTGTAAAATCCTCAACTTAAGAGTTGAGGAAATTTTCATAGAATAAGTAACATAATCAAAGCCATATAGCTGGTAGTAATACGTAGAAATTTAAATCCAACAGAGATTACAAAGCCAGATATTTTTTGGTAGAACACACATATGTCCCTCTTTACTTGCACTGACCTGATGGGTCTTACTTATCTTTTAAAACTTAGTTCAGAAAAAAACAGGGGACTTACAGGAAGATGGTGGACTAGAAAGACATGGGACTCTCTTTTCCTCCAGAAAAAATAGTTAGAGGACAGGTTGAAACAGGGTTTAGGACACAAGGCAAAGGCTGAACATTGCCCAGAGGAGAGAGGAATAAAGGAGGGAAATCGCTAAGGCAGAATTGTGAGTTGAAACCAGTGACTGCTGCTGCCAGCACCATCCCCCACACGAAAGACACTTCAGAATTCTAGGGCCTATGGGCCTGCCACTACAGACAAGGGGGCTCCAGGGATCTACCACCCCAGAAAAGGGGAGAGAGAGGGACACAGCCTAAGGCTGACTCAGCTTCTAACCCACATATTTCATCTTCTGTATCCCACAAGCCCTTCCAGGCCAGGTGGGAACACATGGTGGTTTGCCCTGGGTGGCAGCGAAGGACTGGGGAAATCTGACCATCGCAATCTCCCTCTCTTCTATCTGAGACTGATTGTTGAGGACTCTCCAGGAAATGGGAGAGAGAGGAACATAGCCTAAGGCTGACTCAGCTTTTGACTCACAAATTTGGTCTGCTGTGTCCCAGGAGCCCTTCCAGGCCCAGTAGTACCACACCATTGTTTGCCTTGGGAGTCAGCAAGGGGCTAAAGATATACGATCCTCCCAATCTCTTCTCTACTAACCAGAACTGTTGAGGACTCAGAAGAGAGTGGAAATATTTCCTAGCCAGGAAAAGGGAAGGGGCTGCGAGAGAAGGCTGGAGAACTGTCTCTGAGAAAGTTTGAATAACAAGGCTCCTAGTTTCGAGAAAGGAAGCTCTATCACATTGATCCACTCCATGTTGCAACAAATGCACTCCGAGCAGGCATTGAACTGAGCACTGTCAAGGAGCATCATCTGCTGGCAGACAAAGGAAGTGCATGTGAGAAAATTAAAAATAAATAGGAGAGGCTTTTTCCGGCCTCTATACCTTCCCTCCCCAAGGCCCTAGGAAGTGAGTCTACAACCAAGTACTGGGTCCAATGCCAAGTCTTGAGCAACCAGAAGGGACAATTCTAACAATCCAGGTCAAGCCAAGTATCAAAGAGCAGTGGTAACACATAGCCTCCTGCCACTAAATCCCTACAAAAGATAAAGAAAGTCAGCATCTGAGTAAACTACATCCTAACCAGATGCCTACACATCAGCAAAACATTAGGAGCCATACTAAGAAAATAGAAGACATGGACCAAGAAAAGCCCCAGAAGAGATGCAAAATTTGAGAGACCTAATCAGTGAGATGTGCACAAATTTCCAAAATCAAACTATGAGTTGAAAGACAATAAGGTTAAAGAGATAAATAACATCAAGAAGACATTGAGCAAGCACAAAGAAGAATTTGAAATCCTGAACAGAAAAGTAACTGAGATTATGGGAATGAAAGACACAATAGGTGAGATCAAAAACACATTAGAGGCATACAACAGCAAACTTGAAATTACAGAAGAAAGAATAAGTGATACCAAACACAGAACAGCTAAAATAGAAGACAGAAAAGAACAGAGAGAGAAAAGAATGGGAAAAAATTGAGCAGGGGCTCAGAGAGTTGAATGATAACACAAAATGCAACAACATACGTGCTATGGGAGTTCCAGAAGGAGAAGAGAAGAGAAATGGGGCAGAAAGAGTATTTGAGGAAATAATAGCTGAAAACTTCCCAACCTTCATGAAAGAAATGAACTTACATGTCCAAGAAGTACACCGTACCCCAATCAGAATAAATTTGAATAGACCTCCTCCAAGACACATACTACTCAGATACAATTAGGATACTGAAAGAGAAAAACTGCCAGATGAGAATTCTTTATCCAGTAAAATTGTCCTTCAAATATGAAGGTGAGTATAAAATAGTCACAAACAAGCAGAAACTAAGAGTGTTTGCAAAAGAGAATCCATCTTTGCAGGAAGTATTAAAGGAAGCCTTAATACATGAAAGAAAGAGCCAGGAGAGACAGGCTTGGAGGAAAGTATAGAAGAAAGAATAGCAGAAAGGATAAATAAAAGATTAAAAAGACAGACAAAAATATGATATGATATATAAAAACCAAAGAATAAACTGGTGGAAGTAAATAGTGCATTTACAGTAATACCATTGAATGTGAATGGATTAAATTTCCCAATCAAAGGATACAGGCTGACAGAATGGGAAAAAAAAAAAAATGAGCCATCCATATGCTACTTACAAGAAACTCACCTTAGACCCAGGGATACAAAACGGCTGAAAGTAAAAGATTGGAAAAAAATACTCCATATAAATAGTAACCAAAAAAAAGCAGGGGTAGCTATACTATTATCAGACTTTAAATGCAAAAAAAAGTTGTAAGAGATACAGAAAGCCATTATATATTAATAAAAGGGACAATCCACCATGAAGATATAACAGTCATAAATATCTATGCATCTAACCAGGGTGCCCAAAAACATATGAGACAAACTCTGGGAAAACTGAAGGGAGAAATAGACATCTCTACAATAATTGTTGGAGACTTCAACAGCCCACTCACATCATTAGATAGAAAACCATACAGAAGATCAACAAGGAAACAGAGAACTTGAACAATATGAAAAGTTAGACGTAACAGACATACATAGAAAACTGCATCCAAATTCAGTGGGTTATACATTCTTCTCAAGTGCCCATGGATCTTTCTCCAGGATAGACCACATGTTAGGGCACAATGCAGCTCTCAATAAATATAAAAAGATTGAAATTATACAAAGCATCTTCTCAGATAATATTGGAATGAAATTGGAAATCAATAATAGACAGGAAAAAAAGTAAATTCACAAAAGTGTAGAGGCTGAACAACAAACTCCTAAATAATCAGTGGCTCAAAGAAGAAATTGCAAGTGAAATCAGTAAATATATTGAGACAAATAAAAACAAGAACAAAACTTATCAGAACTTATGAGATATAATAAAGGCAGCCTTGAGAGGGAAATTTATAGCCCTAAATGTGTATATTAAAAAAGAAGAGCTAAACTCGAAGATTTAACTGAACAGCTAGAGAAACTAAAAAAAGAACAGCAAACCAATCCCAAAGCAAGCAGAAGGAAAGAAATAATAAAGATTAGAGCAGAAATAAATAAAATTGAGAACAAAAAGAAATAGAGAAAATCAACAAAACTAAAAGCTGGTTCTTTGAGATCAATAAAATAGACAAACCCCTAGCTAGACTAAGAGAAAAAGAGAGAAGGTGCAAATAAATATAACCAGAAATGAAATGGGGGAAGTTAGGACTGACCCCACAGAAATAAAAAGAATCATAAGAGGATATTATGAGAAACTGTATGCCAACAAATTAGGCAACCTAGATGAAATGGGCAAATTCCTAGAAATGCACAACAAATCTACCCTGATGCTACAAGAAATACAAGAACTTAACAAACCAATCACATTTAAAGAGATTGAATCCATCATCAAAAATCTCCCAGCAAAGAAAAGTCCAGGACCAGATGGCTTCGCGGGTGAATTCTACCAAGCATTTAGAAAAGAATTAACACCAATCCTGTTTAAACTCTTCCAAAAAACTGAAGAGGAGGGAAAATTGCCCAACAAATTTTATGAAGCCAACATCACCCTAATACCAAAGCCAGATAAAGATACTACAAGAAAAGAAAATTTCAGACCAATCTCTCTAATGAACATAGATGCAAAAATTATCGACAAAATACTTGCAATAGAATCCAAAAGCATATCAAAAGACTTATACATCATGACCAAGTGTGATTTATTCCTGGTATGCAAGGCTGGTACAACATAAGAAAACCAATGAACATAATAAACCACATGACAAATTGAAGGAAAAAAAAAAACACATGATAATCTCAATCAACTCAGAAAAGTCATTCAACAAAATCCAGCACCCTTTTTTTTTTAAAAAAAAAAAAGACACTTCAAAAGATAGGAGTAGAAGGAAAATTACTCATCATGATTAAAGGCATGCATGAAAAACCCACAGCCAACATCATACTTAATGGGGAAAGGTTGAAAGATTTCCCTCTAAAATCGGGAAAAAGACAAGGATGCCCACTGTCACCATTGTTATTCAATATTGTACTAGAAGTTCTAGCTAGGGCAGTTGGATAAGAAAAAAATTTTAAAGGCATCCAAATAGGAAAAGAGGAAGTAAAACTCTCACTGTTTACAGATGACATGATCCTATAATTAAAAAATTCTAAAGTGTCCACAACAAAGCTACTTGAGCTAATAAATGAGTTTGGCAAAGTGGCAGGATACAAGATCGACATGCAAAAATCAGTAAAATTTTTGTACACTAGTACTGAACAATCTGAGGAGGAAATCAGGGGTGAAGTTCTATTTTCATTAGCAACAAAAAGACTCAAATACCTAGGAGTTAATTTAACCAAAGAAGTACAGGACTTATATGCAGAAAACTATGAAACAATGCTAAAAGAAATTTTAAAATTTTAATTTTTAAAAGACATTCCATGTTCATGGATTGGAAGAATAAATATCGTGAAGTTGTCAATCTTACCCAAACTGATTTATAGATTCAATGAAATACCAATCAAAATCCCAACCGCTTATTTTACAGAATTAGAAAAGGCAATTACCAAATTCATTTGGAAGGGAAAGTGCACCCGAATAACCAAAAGCATTCTAAAAGAGAAGAGCAACATGGGCGGAATTTCACTGCCTGACCTTGAAACATATTACAAAGCTACAGTGGTCAAAACAGTATGGTACTGGCATAAAGATAGACACATCAATCAGTGGAATAGAATTGAGAATCCAGAAATAAACCCTCACCAATACAGTCAACTGGTTTTTGACAAACTTACCAAGTTAATGTTAACAGGACAAAAAGGTCTCTTCAACAAATGGTGCTGGGACAACTCGATATCTATAACCAAAAGAATGAAAGAGGACCCCTATTTCACTCCCTATACAACAACAACTCAAAATGGATCAAAGACCTAAATTTAAAAGCCAGGGCCATAAAACTAATAGAAGAAAATGTAGGGAAACATCTTCAAGACCTTGTAGTAGGTGGTGGTTTCTTGGACCTTATACCCAAAGCATGTGCAACAAAAGAAAAAATAGATAAATGGGACCTCCTCAAAATTAAACACTTTTGCACCTCACAGGACTTTGTCAAAATGATGAAAATGCAGCCAACCCAATGGGAGAAAACATTTGGAAATCACATATCCAATAAGGGTTTAAAATCCAGGATATATAAAGAGATGTTACATCTCAACAATAAAAAGACAAATGACCGAATTAAAAAATGGGCAAAAGACTTGAATAGACATTTGCCCAAAGAAGAAATACAAATAGCAAAATAACACATGAAGAAATGCTCAACATCACTCATGATTATGGAAATGCAAATCAAAATTACAATGAGATATCATTTCACACCTATCAGAATGGCCACTATTAAAGAGATAGAGAACTATACATGTTGGAGAGGATGTGGAGAGATGGTAACACTTATTCACTGTTGGTGGGAATGCAGAATGGTACAGCCACTGTGGAGGATTGTTTGGCAGTTCCTAAAGAAGTTGAATATAGACTTGCCACATGATCCAGCAATACCACTACTGGGTATATACCCAGAAGAAATGAGAGCAGTGACACAAACAGACATCTGCACACCAATGTTCATAGCAGCATTTTTCACAATTGCCAAAAGCTGGAAACAACCCAGGCATCCATCAACAAGCAAATGGATAAATAAACTATGCTGTATTCACACGATGGAGTATTATGCAGCTGTAAGAAGAAATGAAGTCGTGAAGCACATGAAAACATGGATGAACCTGGAGGACATTATGTTGAGTGAAGCAAGCCAGACACAAAAGGACAAATACTGTATGACTGTGTTACTATGAACCAAATATATTGTGTAACATATTGTATGATTCAAAAAAATTTATATGTATCCAGTACATTTAATTGAGAAATGGAAAAAAAGAAAGAAAGAAAAAATAGAGTCCAGGGAGTTCTGGGAAGATAGCATCAGATTAGGCAGGCAGGGCTCAATGCTCTCACAAAAATTAATGGCAAAAGGGACAAAAACTGTCTGGGGGACCTGCTTTGGGAGTCAGTAGAACAGGGCAGTGCTACACAACTCACAGGAGGGTGAGGGACAGAGATGAATAACATGAAACAACAAATATGAGTTACCAACACCACCACCACCCCCAGTGGATGGGAAGGACTCCCTTTCCCCACTTACAAGATATTAAGCCTGGGTAAAACCCCCGGCTCACTGCAGCTGACTAAGAGGGGAAAAGACATCTCCTCCCTGTCAACGGTTACATGGAAAAAGGGAGCGGGATTCAGGGGGGCTTCTCTTCAGTGAATTTCTGCTTTGAATATCAGCTACAGCCAGACCAAAACACCAGAAAGCTGAGATTGAAAGAAACACCACCATGGAAAACTGCACCAACAAGCACCATCTGCTGGCTGGTCTGGAAATTGCATGGACAAAAACTGCTTTTGGTATTTTCTTTACCAAACTTCTGGGAGGAATTCTGCATCCCATTAGTGAGTCCCTGGCCCAATTTTGATAACTTAAGTTAGGTAATTTTAAAGACTTAGAATAGTGGAGAGCAGGTGTAGCTCAGTGGTTGAGTGCCTGCTTCCCATGTCTGAGGTCCTGGGTTAAATCAAAGAAGAGCTGTAAAATAAAACAATAAGAGGGAGAAATTGGCCATCAGAGTACATTCACCAACATATTCACATCATGAAAAAATTACAAGCTATACTAGAAAACAGGAAAAGATGGCCCACCAAAGGAACAAATCAAATATTCTGAAGAGATACAGGATTTAAGACAATCAATCAATGATAATCAAACAACTCTCCCAAATCAACTCAAAGAATTGGAAGAAAATATGACTAAAGAGATAAAGGATATTAAGAAGACACTGGGTGAGCATAAAGAACAATCTGAAAGCCTGCAAAGGAAAGTAACAGAGTTTGTGGAAATGAAAGAAACATTGATGAGATTAAAAATACATTAAAAGAAGTGGATGTGACTCAACCAGTTGGGCACCCACCTACCACATGGGAGGTCCCGGGTTCGGGTCCTGGTGCCTCCTAAAAGAAGACAAGCAGATGCTGTCCCCACCACAATGAGCTAGATACCGCCCCCACTGCAATGAGAAGATGCCACAAGCCAGCAGACACCACAGCCCATGGGGAGCAGCTGTGGCTCAGGCAATGGGCACTTGCCTCTCATGTTCCTGGTGCCTCCTGGAGAAGGAGGGAAAACAATGAGCAGACAGACAAAAGAACCATCTGGGGGAGGAGGGGTAAAAAAAGAAAAAAATCAAGTAAATAAGTAAATCTTTAAAAAATCAAATACATTAGAGGCATATAAGAGCAGATTTGAATTGCTCAAAGACAGAATTAGTGATTTCAAGGACAGAACATCTGAACCGGAAAAGACAAGGAAATAGAAAGAGAAGAGAATGGAAAAAATGGAACAGAGGCTCAGGAAATTGAATGACAATGCAAAATACACAAATACACACATTATCATTTTCCCAGATGGAAAAGAGAATGGAAAAGGGGCAAAAAGAATATTTGAGGAAATTATGACCAAAAACTTCCCAACCCTTATGAAAGAAATAAATATCAATATCCAAGAAAGACAACACACTCCAAACAGGATAAATCTGAATAGACCTACCCTGAGATGCCTTCTAAGCAGAATAACAAATATCAGAGATAAAGAGAGGATTCTTAAAGCAGCAAGAGAATAGCAAAGCATCACAAGCAAGAGAACCTCAATAATCTCACCTCTATCAGAAACAATAGAGGTGATAAGAAAGTGGTATGATGTATATAAGGTACTGAAAGAGAAAAACTGCCAGCCGAGAATTCTATATTCAGCAAAACTGTCCTTCAAAAATGAGAGTGAGTTCAAAGTCTCCACAGACAAACAAAACTGATAGAATATGTTACCAAAAGACCAGAATTACAAGAAATACTAAAGGGAGTGCTGCAGCCTGAAAAGAGAAAGCAAGGGTGAGAGATTTGGAGAACAGTGTAGAAATGAAGATTATTAAGAAGGATAAATTAAAGAATAAAAAGGCAGACAGTAGTAAGATATTAAAACAGAAAGCCAAAAATATGAGCCATCTATATGTTATCTACAAGAGACTCACCTCAAACAAAAGGACATGAGGTTTAACAAAGTTAAAAGTGAAAGGTTGGAAAAAGATATTCCATACAAAGAGTAACCAAAAAAGAGCTAGACTAGCAATACTAATATCAGACAAAATAGATTTTAAATGTAAAACTGTTATAAGGGGTAAAGAAGATCATTATATATTAATAAAAAGGGCAGTTCACCAGAAGGAAATAACTACACTCAATATTTATGCAACTAACCTGAGTGCCCCAAGATGCATCAGGCACACACTGGAAAAACTTAAGGGAGAAATAGATGTCTCTACAATAATAGTTGGAGACATCAATACACCACTCTCAGTATTGTTAAAACATCTGAACAGAGGGTCAATAAAGAAACAGAGAGCTTGAATAATATGATAAATGAACTAGACCTACCAGACATATCAAGACCATTGCACCCCAAAACAGCAGGATATACATTCTTTTCAAGCACTTATAGATCCTTCTCCAAGATAGATCATATATTGGTTCACAAGACAAGACTCAATAAATTTTAAAAGATTGAAATTATACAAAATACTTTCTCAGATCATAATGGAAAGAAGCTGGAAATCAATAATGGACAGAAAAAAGAAAAAATTCATAAATATATGGAGTTAAACACCAGACTCTTAAATAATCAGTGGGTCAAAGAAGAAATTACAATAGAATTCAGCAAATATCTTAAGACAAATGAAAATGAGAACAAAACATATCAAAACCTATGGGACACCGCAAAGGCAGTGCTGAGGGAAATTTATAGGCCTCAATGCTTACATTTAAAAAGAAGAAAGAGCTAAAATTGAAGATTTAACTGCATGCCTGGAGGAACTAGAAAAAGAACAGAAAACTAATGCCAAACCAAGCTGAAAGAAATAGTAAAGACCAGCACATAAATAAGTGAAATAGAGAACAAAAAAACAATAGAGAGAATTAACAAAACCAAAAGTTGATTCTTTGAGAAGATCAACAAAATCAACAAACCCATAGCTAGACTGACAGAAAAAGAGAAGACACAAATATATAAAATCAGAAATGAGAAGAGGGACATTACCACTGAGCCCACAAAAATAATAGACATCAAAAGAGGATACTATGAACAACTGTATGGCAAAAAGCTAGACAATGTAGATGAGATAGACAAATTCCTAGAAACACACAAACCACATACACTGACCCTAGAGGAAATAGAAGACTTCAACAAAAAACAATCACAAGTGAAGATATTGAAACAGTCATCAAAAACCTCCCAAAGATGAAAAGCCCAGGACCAGATGGCTTCACAGGTGAATTCTACCAGTCACTCAAAGATGATCTAATACCAATCTTGCTCAAGCTCTTCCAAAAAATTGAACAGGAAAGAATGCTACCAAACTCATTCTATGAAGTCAACATCACCCTAATATGAAAACCAGAAAAAGATATTACAAAAAAAGAAAATTGCAGACCAATATCTCTAATGCATATAGATGCAAATATCCTCAACAAAATACATGCAAACTGAATCCAAAAGCACATTAAAAAATTATACACCACGATCAAGTGGGTTTTATCCCAGGTATACAAGCATGATTCAACACAAGAAAATCAAATAGTGTAATAAACCACATTAATAAATTGAAGAAGAAAAATCACATGATCCTCTCAATTGATGCAGAAAAGGCATTTGACAAAATACAGCATGCTTTATTGATAAAAACACTCCAAAACATAGGAATAGAAGGAACTTTCTCAATAGGATAAAGTGCATATATGAAAAACCTATGGGGGAGCAGATGTAGTTCAAGTGGTTGAGCATCTGCTTCCCATGTATGAGGTCCCAGGTTCGATGCCCAGTACTCCCTAAAAACAAACAAATGAAAAAACCAACCCTTATTGGAGAGCAGATGTAGCTCTGTGGTTGAGCACCTGCTTCCCCATATATGAGGTCCTAGGCTCAATCAATCCCCGTACCTTCCAAAAAAAAAAAAAAAAAAAAA
>JAQZBX010028280.1:6618-27984 GCA_029593785.1 Cabassous unicinctus | reverse complement strand
ATTTCACAACTCAAAGAAATTAAATTTTATATTCATAAAAAATATTTACCACCAGATATCCAAAAGATTAAAGCTATAAAAGCAGATCTCTTTTAGAAGGAGTAGAGAAAAATATACATTTACATAACTAAATCAAATTCTTCAATAGTTCTCATAACAGGAAGCTATAAACTGAGGAAGCAAATTCAAAAGACTAGGTGTCAAGCAGGTAACGTAAATTACATAGTTAAGTGAGCCAGCATAATAGGAAGGGGTGAGACCTATGGGGAAATAGAGAACTCCTGCCATCCCCCAAAGAGATATATATTGATTTTTCTACTCAGCTCCATTCATTTGGCTTGTGGCAACACTATTCACATATACCCCTTGTTGGAGCCTATATTCTTAACAGTAGAGTGAATGCCACCCCAGTCTCAGGGATAGAGCACATGGCCTGGGCAAGAACCTTACGTACTTACCATTTTACCCCCACCCCACTGTGAGTGCTTCAAGGATGAACACACCTATTAGAGTCAACATCACTAGAATTATAATGAGATACAATCAGACTTCTGATGGAAATGCTGAGGCCAGGATTTTCATACACTTCACACTGCATCTCAACCTGAAGGATGTAGCTGGAAGGTACTAGCTGCTATCTTATGACCACAAGGAGAGAGCCCATCTGATAAATGGCTTCAACTAAGAGGAAGCAGAGTTAGCCCATGAAGAGCTAAGTCAGATGCTAATGATTTGAGTAAGGCCTAACTTACCCTGAAATTTTCAGTTACCTGAGCTAAATTCACGTTTTGCTCAAGCCAGTTTGGTTTGGGTTTTCTACCACTGCAACCTAGAGCCCTGATAAGGAATTCAAAGCCAACTTTTAAAAATAACTTCCATACAAACACATTGTGAGTTTAGGTTACAGGCTGCCGGTATGCAAATATAAACTCTTGGGTTTTATTTTAAATCCTTTAAAAAGCGTTTTCTTTGTAAGGCATAATAGCCTGCCTTAAGATTTAATATACAAACACTAGTTTTCAAAACTACATTTGGCAAAAAGCCAAAAAGCAACAGCCAGAGGCCTTGGTTGTCATTTATTATATAATACTTAGTACCTTTTTGGGCAGTAAAATGGACTATGATGCCTCAGTCTCTTTAAAAAGAAACAAACCCCAAGGTACATGAACACAACACAAATTCAAAATGACAACTATTACTGATAATAAACATATTAAACCCCAGATCAAAAAATACTTTACACAACTGTATTGTTTCATAAGCTACAGCTAATTATTTATGGAGTTTTGGCATTCAAAAAAGGTAAGATTTAAAAAGATAGATTTAAAATATTGACCTTATATTACCCCAACATTTCAACCAAAACTATTATACACTGTCACTGGTTTCAACAAATTAAGTCTAAGCTTTAAAAACGATACCACTAAGTTCTTGAAAGTAGCTTAATATCAATTGATTTCAAACTATAATACAAAGGAAAGTTAAGAGAAAGACAAAGTACTAAGCTTTCCTTTCCTCTCCTACTCCAGCCCCACAAACATTCTCACACACATACATTCACACTTGATGCCATAAGAACTTCTAATCAATGTGATGTGGTAGAAAGAACATGACCTCTGGGGTCATACAGACCTGAGTTTGAATCTTGCTTCCATTGTGTATTAGTAGTATGACTTTAGACTAGTTACATAATCTCTCAAAGATTTATTTTTCTCATTTGTAAAAAAGAAAAGATAATATCTCCCTGGAAGAACTGAGAAATAAGTTCATACAAGTAAATTACTTAGCATATTACCTAGCACACCCAATAAGTAATAGCTGTTTTTTCATATGCAACAAGAACTGCACTAGAACTTATATTCAAATAGGCATGCATAGCTGTAATTTAGTGACCCTTGTCCTAAATCATTGCAGAAGAAAAAACAAAATAGCAGTAAAAATATGCAAGACTAGAAGTCTTCTAAAATACAGTCTGGTTCTTTTAGCAGTAGGGGTAAGAAAATTACTATACTTGGATAATGGATAAAACCACAACCAAAAAACACAGGAAATAAACGCTTCTTATATAAAGTTTACCTCAAATGAAGTACTATTGTAATTAGATTAAATAAATTTTGCATCTTAATCTAGTATCTCCTGGAAGTAAGTTGTTAAAAAGTTAAGACAAAGATAAATTGATTTAAACTTGTTTACAAAGTCCTTCTAATAATGTCCACCGTAAAACTGTATTTATTAGCAGATATCTGAAACATGAGTATCACTAATGACAAGATTATCTATAACAAGATAAAAGTTACAAATAAATTAGCTGTTTGCTGAAAATGTATATATAAAAAATTAAACTCATAAATATTGTTTCACTTTAAAAAACCAGTGAAATAAATATATTTAAGTCTAATACAAGCTCCTTACTAAATAAACTCCTCCATCTAGGAATCCTGATTAAGCCAAATACACTTCTGGTCACAAAAGTAACATTCAGGATATTCTCTCTGTTCTCAAAAGGAACAGATTTCCTCAAAACAAACAAATATAAAACATAAATATGCTACATAAGATACCAATAATGAAGACTCATGGGCAGAGAGAGATGTGTAACAAAACAATTTTGTTTTAAAAAGCAGCCTGCATTTCTGCATTGTAGGCCAACCAACTAGACAATGTTGATGACATGGATAAATTCCTAGAAACACACAAATAACCCACACTGACCCTAGAAAAAAGACCTCAACAAACCAATCACAAGCAAAGAAATTGAAACAGTCATCAAAAACCTCCCAAAATGAAAAACTCAGTACTAGATGCCTTCCCCAGTGAAGTCTATCAATCATTTAAAGAAGATCAATACCAATTTTGCTCAAACTCTTCCAAAAAGTTGAAGAGGGAAGACTACCAAACTCATTCTATGAAGCCAACATCACCCTAATATCAAAGCCAAATAAAGATATTACAAAAAAAGAAAATTACAGAGCAATTTCTCTAATGGATATAGATGCAAAAATCCTCAACAAAATACTCGTTAACCAAATCCAAAACACATTAAAACAATTATACATCACAATCAAGAGGGTTTTATACCAGGCATATAAGGGTGGTTCAACACTAGAAAATCAATTAGTGTAATACACACACTACAATAAATTGAAGTAAATCACATGATCATGTCAATTGCTGCAGAAAAGGCATTTGACAAAACAGAGTACCCTTTCTTGATAAAAACACTCCTTAAGGCAGGAATAGAAACTTTCTCAATATGATAAAAGTGCATATATGAGAAACCCACTAACATTGCACTCAATGGTAAAAAGACTGAAAGCTTTCCTGCTGAGATCAGGAACAAGACAAGGGTACCCTCTGTTATTCAATATTGTGCTAGAAGTTCAAGCACAGAAATTAGGCAAGAAAAAGAAATAAAAGGAACCCAAATAGAAAAGAAAGAAATAAAACTTTCAGTATACACTGATGATCCTATACCTAGAAAATCCTGAAAAATCCATAACAAAACTTTAGAACTAATAGACAACTTCAGCAAAGTGGCAAGATACAAGATCAATACACAAAAATCAACAGTGTTTCTATACACTACCAATAAACAAACTGAGGAGGAAATCAGAAAAAAAAAAAATCTCATTTACAACAGCAACTGAGTCAAATATTTAGGAATAAACTTAACCAGGGACATAAAGGATCTGTATTCAGAACACTTCAAAACATTACTAAACAAACCAATACACACCTAAATAAATAGAAAGACAATCCGTGTTCATGGACTGGAAGACTAAATACCATTAGGATGTCAATTTTACCTAAACTGTTTTAGGTAAAATCAGTTTATCCTCAAAACAAACAAATATAAAATAAAGCTCTAAAGCCACACAGCTGGTTCAGAACAGTCTATTCAACAAATGGTGCTGGGAAAACTAGATATCCACAGCTAAAAGAAATAGGACCCCTATCTCACACCTTATACAAAAATTAACTCAAAATGGATCAAGGACCTAAATATAAAAACTAGAACCATAAAACTCCTAGAAGAAAATGTAGAAAACATCTTCAAGATGTTGTGGTAGGTAGTAGTTTCTTAAACCTTACACCCAAAGCAGGAGCAATGAAAGACAAAATACATAAATGGGACCTCCTCAAAATCAAACACTTTTGCGCTTCAAATGACTGTTAAGAAGGTGAAAAGGCAGCCTACTCAATGGGAGAAAATATTTGGAAACCATATATCTGATAAGGGTTTGCTTTCCATGTTATATAAAGAGATCACATAACTCAACAATAAAAAGCCAAGCAACACAATTAAAAAATGGACAAAACAGTTAAATAGACTCTTTCATAAGAGGAACTACAGATGGGCAAAAAGCACATGAAAAGATGCTCAACATCACTAGCTATTAGGAAAATACTGATCAAAACTACAATGAGAGGGAAGTAGCTGTGGCTCAAGAGATTGGGCTCCCATCTAACACATGGAAGGTCCATGGTTTGGTTCCCAGTGCCTCTTAAAGAAGACAGTGAGCTGGCACGACAAGCAGGTGCAACAAGCTGACACAACAAGATGATGCAACAAGAGACACAAGAAGAAAAACATAATGAGACACAACAATGCAGGGAGCAGAGGGTCCCAGTGCCTCCTAAAGAGGACGAGCAGGATGGCGAGCTGCCGCGACAAGATGGAGCAACAAGAGACACAAGAGGAAAAAATATATACTGAGAGACAACAAAGCAGGGAACAAAGGTGGCTTAAGCAATTAGGCACCTCCCTCCCACATCGGAGGTCCTGGGTTCGGTTCCCAGGGCCTCCTAAAGAAACAAAGACGACAAACAGACACAGCAAGTGCACACAACGAGGGGGTAGGGAGAGATAAATAAAATTAATCATTAAAAAAAAAAAAAAAACTACAATGAGCTATTACTTCATGCCTTACAGAATGGCCATTATTAAAAAACAGAAAACTACAAGTGCTGTAGAAATAGGAATACTCCTTCACTGTTGATGGTAATGTAAAACAGTGCAGCCTCTGTGGAAGACAGTTTGGCGGTTCCACAGGAAGCTAAATGTAGAAATGCCATATGATCCGGGAATCCCATTACTAGAAATATATAAGAAAAACTGAAAGCAAGGACACAAACAGATATTTGCACACCAATGTTCACAGTGGCATTGTTCACAATTGTTACAAGATGGAAACAACCACAGCCCATCAACCAATGAATGGATAAACAAATGTGGTATTTACATACCATGGAACACTACACAGCTGTAAGAAAAAATGAAGTCGGGATGCATAAGACAACATGGATGAACCTTGAGGATACTATGTTGAATGAAATAAGCCAAACACAAAAGGACAAATATTGTATGGTCTCACTGATAAGATGAGTAAACTTACGGCATTCATTTATGATAGGTTAGTAGGAGAGAGAATGTGGGTTGAGAAGGGGGAGCCAGTGCTGAATGTATGCAGAATGTTTAATAAGGTTGTTGTAAATATGTGGAAATGGATAGAGTTAATAGTAACACATTATAATGAGTGTAACTAACACTGCTGACTTGTACATATGATTTATGGTTGAAAGGGCTAGTCTTGGGAGATTATTGTTAGTTGAAACACAGCTAGAGGATAATCTAGGGACTGTATAATATAGTGATTTTGGTGGTAGATGAGGATTTCAGTTAATTAATACAAAAGAATAACAAAACAATGTTCCTCTATTAAAAGGTGTTAAGAATATGGTGCTACATGGGAAAACTACAACTAATGTAACTTAAAGACTAGAGTTAATAGTAATATTATAATATTTTCGTAGCAAAGGCAAAGAAGGTACTACATCAATGCTAAACATCAAAAATAAACATATAGGATTTAGTTTTATGAGATGTGAATATGATCAAGCTTTTCTTTTTCCCCATTTTCTTCATTAACAAAGAGATCTTGCTCATGTCATTTAACCAATCCGTGTGATTAGTCAGCCAAAGGGGTGCTGATGTAAAATACCAGAAATTGGTTGGTCTTTATAAACGGTATTTATTTGGGGTAGAAGTCCACAGTTACCAGGCCATAAAGCGTAAGTTTCTTGCCTCACCAAAGTCCATTGCCATGTGTTGGAGCAAGACAGCTGCTGACTTTTGCCAGGGTTCAGGCTTCTTGGGTTCCTCTCTCTCCGGGGCTGCATTTCTCTCTGGGCTTAGCTCCTCTGTTTCCTCCACAAGGTCAGCTGTAGACTATGAGGCTTTCTAAGCTTTGCTTCTCTCCACAAGGCCAGCTGTGAACTCTCAGACGAATGGCTCATCTCTAACCCAGGGCCTTCTTTCCTTCCTCACCAGAACTCCAACATCAAAACTGCTTTCTCTGTGTTTTTCCTTGCCTTTTATATTTGATTCCCCCACCCACTAAGGGGTGGGGCTCAACGCCCTACTAATGTGGCCCAGCTAATGCCCTATCATAACTTAATCATGCCCAGATTAGCAGACCAGTTTACAAGCATGATCCAATATCTATTTTTGGAATTCATAATTACATAAAACTGCCAGACTGCAACACTGTGTTCATTTATACATCTTTCAAAACACTGGAGAAACAGTGACAGGACTTTTTAAAGTAATGCTTCCATAATTTAAGTTGCCTTTTGTCTATTATCTTACTTTTTGAAGTTGAAATAAAGTTTTAAAAAATTACTAAAATTTTTTCTCTTATTTCCTTTTACTTTTTAATGCGGCAACTTGAAAATTACTGATGTGGCTTGCATTATATTTCTACTGGACAGCACTGTTCTAAATCATGTCATCTAAATCCATGAATTAAGATTTTTATTTGTATCCATTCCTAAGCTTGTCTAAAAAAAAATGGTTTTTATAAATTGTGTTTCCTGTCACCCTTCCATATATTTTCTATTTTGTTTCTTTATTAGAGAAGATGTGGGTTTAGAGAATAAACATGCAAAAAATACAGGATTCCCATAGACCACCCTATTAGTAACACCTTGAACTGCTGTGAAACATTTGTTACAACTAATGAAAGCACACTGTTATAACTGTACTAACTATAGTCTATGGTTTAATGTAGGGTCTCCTCTGAATTGTACAGTTCCATGGCTTTTTCAAAAAAAATTTATTCCATTATCATATATACAACCTAACATTTCCCCTTTTAGCCACATTCAGATATATATTCCAGTGCTAATTATGTTCACAATATTGTCCTACCATCACGACTGTTTTAGTTTGCTAAATGATGACAAAGCAATATACTGGAAATAAGTTGGTTTTTACAATGAGATTTATTAGGTTAAAACTTAAAAGTTCTGAGGCCATGAAAGTGTCTGATCAAGGCATGATCACAGATGCTTTCTCCCTGAGCTGCAGCTGTGGGCAATCAGGTACATGGCAGGGCACAATGGCAGCCTTTGCTCACGTTTCCCATCTCCTCCAGGCCTCCGTGCCTTCAGCTTGGCTTCAGTGGCTCATCTAAGCTTCTAGGAGTTTTTCTGTCCCTGCAGCTTTTTTCTGTGTCTGTAGCTTTTTATTTTTCTCTTTATAAAGGATTCAAGTTTAAGACCTACCCTGGGTCATGCAATCTAATCGACCCTTAAATGAAGTAAGTTAATCAAAAGGTCTCACCTACAATAGGTTTATAGACACAGGAATGGATTAGTATTATGAACAGGATTTTCTGAGGTTGACAAAAGCTTCAAACTTATACTACCACCATCCATTACCAAAACATTTCCATCATTCTAAAGAGGAACCCTATACATTTTAAGCCTTAACTTTCCATGTCCTAGTCCCACCACATCCCCTGGTAATTTATATTCTAGATTCTGACTCTATGAATTTGCATACTCAAATTACTGCATATCATTGAGATCATTCAACATTTGTCCTTTTGTGTCTGGCTTATTTCACTCAACATTAGGTCTTCAAGGTTTATCCACTTGTCACATGTATCAGAACTTCACTCCTTTTTATGGCTGAATATTCCATTGTTTGTATATATTACATTTTATTTATCCATTCATCATCGGTTGATGGACACATGGGTTACTTCCATATTTTGGCAATTGTGAATAATGCCACTATGACTACTGGTGTGCAAATATCTATTCGAGTCCCTGCTTTCAATTCCTTTACATAGTAGTGGCATTGGTAGGTCACATGGTAATTCTGTACTTAGCTTTCTGGGAACCCTCAAAATGTTTTGAACATCGGTGGCACTATTTTACACTGCCACCAGCAATTAATGAGTGTTCCTATTTCTCCGCATCTTCTCCAACACTTAAAATGTCACATTTTTTTTTAATAGCAGTCATTCTAATGGGTGTGAAATGGTATCACATTGTGGTTTTGGTGTGCATTTCCCTGATAACTAATGATGTCAAGAATCTTTTCATGTGCTTTCTGACCATTTGTATATTTAGTTTGGAGAGATGTCTATGCAAGTCTTTTGTCCATTTTTAATTGTGTTGTTTGTCTTTCTATTGTTACATTGAAAGATTTCTTTATACATACGGGATATTAAAACTTCATTGTATATGTAGTTTCCAAATACTTTCTCCCATTGTGTAAGTTGTTGTTTTACTTTATGATAAAGTCCTTTGGGGCACAAAAGGTTTTAATATGCCCATGAGGTACCGTTTATCTGTTTTTTCTCTTATCACCTATACCTTGGATATAAAATCTAAGAAATTATTGCCTACCAGAAGACCTGAAGATGCTTCCCTACATTTTCTTCTAGTTTAATTGTTCTCTTATATTTTAGGTCTTTGATTTTTGTTTAAAGTGTAATGCAGCAGTCCTTTTATTTGCAAATATAGATCTAGTTTTCCAAGCACCATTTGTTGAAGAGACTATTCCTTCCCAACTGTGTGGTCTTTGCCCTTGTCAAAAATCAGTGGACCATAAATGTGATGGTTGATCTCTGCACTCTCAATTCAATTCCATTGGTCTATATGTCTGTCCTTGTGCCACTGTTCTATATGTCTTTCCCAGATACCTAATAAGTTTTATTAGCTTAGTAGTAAGTTTTAAAATCAGGAAGTATGAATTCTCCAACTGTGTTCTTCTTTTTCAAGATGGTTTTGGCTATTCAAAGCCCCTTACCCATCCATATAAATTTAATCATGGCTTTTCCATTTCTGCAAAGAAGGCTGTTGGAATTCTCACTGGGATTGCATTGAATCTATAAATTGCTTTGGGTAGGACATCTTAATATTTAGTCTTTCCCATCCATGAGCACACAATGTCCTTCCATTTATTTAGATATTTTTATTTATTTAGCAATGTTTAGTAGTTTTCAATGTACAAGTCTTTTACTTCCCTGGTTAGATATATTCACAGATAATTGATTTTTTAATTGCTCTTATTATTTTAATTTGTTCTTGATTTCTTCTCCCAGTTGTTCATCGCTTGTGTATATAAACACTACTGATTTGGAGGGTGTTGACCTTGTACCCCACCACTTCACTGAATTCATTTTTAGCTATAGAAGTTTTACTATGGATTTTTCATGGCTTTCTGCATATAGGATCATGTCACCTGCAAATAGGGAAGGTTTTACTTCTTTTTTTCCACTTCTTTTTCTTGGCTAATTGCTCTGGCTACAACTTTCAGTACAATGTTGAGTAACGGTAGTGATAGTGGGCATCCTTGTCTTGTTCCAGATCTTTCAGCTTTAAGTCTTTCACCAGTAAGTAGGATGTTAGCTGTGGTGGTTTTTTTGTTGTTGTTTTTTTTTTTTTCAAATAAGCCCTTTATCATGTTGAGCAAGATTCCTTCTATTCCCAGTATTCTAAGGGTTATCAAGAAGGGGTGGATTGTGAAAATGCCTTTTCTTTATCAATTTAAATGATCATGCATTTTTTCATTAAGTCTGTTAATGTGCTGTATTACATTAATTGATTTTCTTATGCCAAATCACCCTTGCATACCAGGGATAAATACCACTTGACCATGGTATGTAATTGTTTAATGTGCTGTTGGATTTGGATTGCTAGTATTTTGTTGAGGATTTCTTCATCTATATTCATATGAGATCCTGGTCTGTAGTTTTCTTCTCTTGGTGGTTTCTTTATCTGGCTTTGTATGAGGGTGATGTTGGCCACACAGAATGAATTGGGGTGTGCTCCCTTCTCTTCAATTTTTTGGAAGAGTCTGAGCAGAACTGAAGTCAATTCTTCTTGGAATGTTTGGTAAAATTCCCCACTGAAGCCATCTGGTCCTGGGCTTTTCTTTGTTGGGAGGTATTTGAATACTGATTCAATCTCTTTACTTGTTATCGGTTTATTGAGATCTTCTACTTGTTCTTGAATCAGTGTAGGTAGTTTGTGTGTTTGTAATAATTTGTCCATTTCATCTAGGTTATCTTATTTATTGGCACACAGCTGTTCATAGTAACCTATTACAGTTCTTTTTATTTCAAGAGGGTTGGTAGTAATGTACTGCTTTTCATTTCTGATTTTTGTTACGTTTCCTCTTTTTTGCTTTGCCAGTCTAGCTAAAGGTTTGTCAATTTTATTGCTCTTTTCAAAGAATCAACTTTTGGTTTTGTTGTTTGTCTCTGTTGGATTTTTGGTTCTCCTTCATTTATTACTACTCTAATCTTTGTTATTTCCTTCCTTCTCCATGCTTTGGGTTTAGTTTGCACTTCTTTTTCTAGTTCTTCCAGTTTTCAGGTTAGATCTCTCATTTGAAGTCTTCTACAGCTCCCCAAAGCTGAGTTTTTCTTGGCCTGCCCAGTAAATGCAGACCATCAACTAACTGTCCCCCACAGTCCTGAAGAAGCATAGCATCTTTATCTCCACTACTGCCACCTTTGACCAGGGCAGGTAGGAACAGTGGCTGCCTTCAAAGCTGGGACCCCAGAGATACAAAATTGCTAACCAAAAGGCATGATCACCTATCAGCCATGCCCACCTATGGTCTTCCTCCTCCACTATCTTTCCACAATCCTCTCAATACATTTTCATACAACCTCTTAGAATGCCTTACCCATGGTAGTGAGCAATATAAAATAAACATTAACATATAATATAGTTTGTACTCAAAAATAGGTGACATGACATTACGCTGTTACCTACTTGCTAGTGCTTCCATCATGCAGCCAACAATTGCTATACAATGTCATTAAAACAGAAATAAATTAAAACAAATCCATTCCAATACATGGTTAACGAAGAACTCTAGAATTCCATCTGCCAAATAATGCTAGATATGGAAGGTCACACGTACTTCCACTTATGATACTGGATTTCCTGCTGCTTGAATCTCTGCGTGTAACAGCTGGAAAAGTACAACTTCCTTGTAAACTTCCATTATTAAAACAAAAAGCTGGACAAACATCAAATATTTTTAGTCACCAAATATTTAACAGTGAGGATAGTATTCTTTGTTTTACTAAAAGGATTAAAAATAAATAAAATTTTAAAACCTCCCCATCCATACTTAAAAATAGTAAATTAACAGATTTTAAAGGTAAATTGCATCCAGATCATTTTCCACCCCCAATATCTATTTGTCAGCTAACCAAGTCTCTTTAACCACTACAACTCAAGTTATAGGCTAATATATTACCTCTAAGATCTAACCCCTTTCTTAATTCTCTGCAGAGATTTCCTATTGCTTTACATGTCAGCTTTGAGAGACATCATTAGGCCACTTCAGTCTTCTCTTTTCTGCCTATTCCTTCCATTTTACTTGGGCAAACCTATTTAAATGTGTACTCTATCAACCCACCACTTCTCTAAATCTTCTCTTTTGTTACATTTCTACTTCTGGTTCCCCCACCTTACATATCCACAATGAAAAGAATAAAAATAATAGTTTTCTTTTTCCATCCATTTAAGAAGTACATCAAATTATATTTCAACATGCAAGCTCTCAATTTTTTTGGAATTTAAGCATGTTTGATTTTAGGTTCATGTGCCAATTTGGCCAGGTGATGGTGTCCAGTTGTTTGGTTCAACAAGCACTGGACTGTTACTGTAATGATATTTCATGGACTTAAATCATCAGTAAGTTGATTGCATTTATGGCTGATTACATCTACAATCAACTAAGGAGACCGCCTTCAGCAATGAGAGATGTCTCATCCAATCAGTTGAAGGCTTTAAAGGGAGAAGTGATGATTTCAGCAGTCAGAAGAAAGGATTTCCATCTCTACTTCAGCCAGCCAGTTTTTCCTGGGGAATTCACTGAAGACCTTCATAAGAGTTCCCAGCTTACAGCCTACCCTACGGAATTTTGAATTGTGCATCCTTATAGTCGTGTGAGACAATTTTTATAAACTCTCATAATATGGTCGGTTTTTGTTTCCACAGAGAACACACATAGGTGTGTTTCTCCCACACCTATCTTTCCTAAGTGAAATATTTTACCTTTATTCATTTCTTCACCCTAATTTACACTAAATGCAATAAATTCACATTTATTAAATTATAAAGGTTGAAAGGCCCTCAGTGGTCTCCTAAACCCCAAATTCTTAATGTAGGTGTCTGCAAAATCTCCTGAAATGTTTCACATTGGTATTTTTCTGAAGAGTTGATTCATAGCTTTCAATAGGTTATCGAAGCAGTTCAAGGAGTACAGTCCCACCAACATTGTCCCACCAACATTGCTTTGAATTGTTGCTTCTGTAAGAGCTTGTGTGAATTCATAAACTTCATCCAATCATTATGAATCTTGATGTTTTTATTATATATCTGAGTTAACTCAATGCATAAAACATACTAATTCTTTGTATTGCTGATGCAAATATTTCTTCTATGTGTTTAAAGTTTTGTTCCTTTTTAGAGAGCACAGGCGTTTTTACTTTATATATTGGAAGTTCACTCCTTTTCTTTATGATTTTGCTTATGGATTCAAAATTAAAGTTATTCTTCAGGGCCTAATAATGGTCATCACACTGCACAACTCCAGAGGTGCCATTAACAAAGATATAGTGTGAATGGCACCTCCTGCAGGTTACAATGTGGATGTTCTAAAACTACCCAGTAATACACAGGCCCATTTTCCAAAGTTTTGACTTTTCATGATATACTTAAGGTTTAAAATTGACAATTTTTAAAATCACTATTTATTTATCCAATTTCACTTAAATAACCTTAATCCCATATTTTGGAAAGCTACTTTTAATAGAGTTTTTAAAAAGCATTTGTTGAAAAATATACTAAGTCTCAATCTGAACTTCTATTAAACGGAATTTTTTTAAAATTTTATCTACTATGTGCTAAAAACTGGGCTAAATGCTGTGAAAAAAACAAAAAACAGTTGCTGAACACCAAGGTCTCAGGCTTGCCAGGGAGACAAAACAATTGTCATTCTCAATAATATTTTTATTCTGTCCCACTAATCATTGCTTTCCGTGGGCCAAACCATTTTTTTAATATCTTTGTATTATATAATAGATTCTAATGCCTCATTGTTAAAATGTTTTCATAAATGTGCATATTTATTTTTCCCTATAACAACTACTGCGAATTCCCATTACATATATCATATACAGGATATGTAATATATAATTCACTCAAAACAGATGGAAGTATGATTATTACCCACATTTTTGAGAATTAGAGAGTTAAACAACTTGCTCAAGATCTCAGTTATTTTGGGAGACTATCGTTAAGATGCCAATTCGATCCAAACTGATTTACAGATTCAACACAACGCCAATCAAAATTCCAATAGCCTACTTTGCAGAAATAGAAAAGCCAATCATCAAATTTACTTGGACAGATAAAAGGCCCAAATAGTCAAAAACATCTTGAGACAGAAGAGTGAAGTTGGAGGACTTAAACTTCCTGACTTTAGCATTTTAAAGATCACAGTGGATCCTAAGCCTTTTATCTTTTGAATTTCCTGAATGTACAATCAGGACAGTTTTGAGGGAGTAGGAGGAATCCATCTGTCTCTGCCTTCCCAATATCTATGTGTTTTAGTTTTCTTTTTTAGTTTCCTTTTTAGTTTCCTGCTCAAGCAAATATCATGCAATGGGCTGGCTTAGACAATAGGAATTTATTAGCACACAATTTTGAGGCTAAAAGACAGCCCAATTTGAGGCATCATCAAGGTGATGCTTTCTTCCTGAAGACTGGCGTTCTGGGACTAGGTGCCTGTGATCCCTGGTCCTCGGCTCCTCCTGTCTCATTGGCAATGTGCATGGTGGCTTCTCCTGGCCCATTTGTTCTGCTATTTAAGCTTCTGCTTGCTCCCTCTGTGGCTTTCTTTCTCTCTCTGAGTTTCATTCTGCTTATAAAGGACTACTGTAATAGGATTAAGACCCATCCTGATTGTGGTGGGCCACACCTTAACCTCATCAAAAGGTCCTACTTACAATGGGTTCACACACACAGGAATGGATTAGGTTTAAAGAACATGTTTTCCTGGGGTCATACAGCTTCAAACTACAACACTACACCTTTTCTTTTTCAAACTTTATATTATAGGCATAATCATTACATGACTATGATGGTGTATCCCTGGCTTTTTTTCCCAAAATTTAAAAGAACTGTTCAAGATAATTTTTAATAAATAGAATATCAACTTTTTGTTAAAGGGAAGCATACTTTACTAATTGGAAATAAGTTAAAATATACCAAATGATGCCCAACATCATTAGTCATTAGGGAAATGCAAATTAAAACCACAATGAGGGGAAGCGACTGTGGTTCAATTGGTTGGGCTCCTGTTTACCATATGGGAGGCCCCAGGTTCAATTCCCGGGGCCTCCTGGTGAAGGCAAGCCGGCCCGCTCGGCGTGGTGAGCAAGCTGGCACAACAAGATGACGCAACAAAGGGAGACAAGCAGACACAGAAAAATGCACAGCAAATGGACACAATGAACACAAGCAGCAAGGGGAGTATAAAAAAATAAAAGTAAATCTTAAAAAAAAAAACAAAAACCCACAATGAGATACCACTGGGATGACTATAATATAGAAAATGGAAAATAAGTTTTGGCAAGGATGTGGAGATATTGGAAGCCCCATGCATTATTGGTGGGAATTTAAAATGGTGCAGCCTCTGTGGAAAGCAGTTTGGTGGTTCCTCAAAAAAATTAAACATACAATTCCCATATGACCCAGAAATTCCACTGTGAAGTATGTACCCCAAAGAATTGAAAACAGGGACTCAAATACTTGTATGCGAATGTTCACTGCAACACTATTCACAATGGCAAAGGTGCAAACGACCCCCATATTCATATACTGATGAATACATAAAAATATACCAAATGTCCTTTTTATATTTTGGTATTCTTGAAATGCTCAACAATTTTCCTTCTTTCGTCTACTGTTATGGTTTATCACAGTAACAGAAACTGCCATTCTTGAAAGGCTTGGAAGAGACTTCCTTTGTTTTGAGAAGTATTATTTTCTTATCATAATAAATGAATTCTACTTTTTATAATTTTAATACTCATGTTCATCTATGATTAGACAATTGTCATTTTAGTTGTATTGGCATGAGGCTTGGGGATTTGTATATTTGCCTCAAAAATATTTAAGGTAGTTTTCCATCTTTTCCTAGGCTCTAAAATATAGGAACTATCTAACCCCCAAAAGTTTAAATATCTCATCCATAAATCAATAAAGAAAAGTATTAAACAAAGTATAAAGTATAAATTGAAAAGTTATTTTATAAATAATTGAATTCATTCATGTTTTCAAAAGAATCCTCTGTTGATTATTTGAAGTGACTACTGTAGTAGGCTTTTTTATTCTCCTGCCTTTTGGATAAAAGGGCATATTAGTGAGATTTAGGGATGTCTCTAGTGTTTTTTGCTTACTTTGGTTGCTCCAAAGTTGTATCTTATTAACTAAGTTCTGATTTACTTCTATTTTCAGCTGTTTGCACCAAAATTCCATGCTTTCATTAAGTTAGGTCTTAATATTCCAGCAGACTCCTCCCCCACACACTTTTATCAATAGTTTGGCATCATGATACAGGCAATCAAAGTATAGAGGGTGCTTAAATTAAGAAAAGGCTAGCCATTAAAATCAAGTAAACAACATATGGAAAGTTGTATCATGTATCCCAAGGAAGGACATGTTCTTAATCTTAATCTGTGTTCCTGTGGGTATGAAGGCATCCTTCTGAAGATGTTATTTTTAGTTAAGATGTGGCCAATTGAATCAGGTTGGGTTAATCCACATTACTGGAGGCCTTATAAAGAAGAAACTGGAAGCCACTAGACAGAGAAAGCCACAAGAAGAGCCAAAAGCTGGCACCACATGACAGGAAGCCCAGATGCAAGCCAAGAAACCCAAGGATTGAGGCAAGCCAGCACCAGAATGCTACAGACTTTGGGGAGAAAGCATTAGCTTGCCAACATCTTGAATTTGGACTTTTAGCTTCCAAAACCATGAGACAATGAATTCCCATTATTTAAGCCAACCCATTGTATGGTATTTGTCATAGCAGCTGAGCAACTAAGACAAAACATGATCTTAAATGTTCATCTCTAGTGTCATAGAAGATAAATGGTATTTCATTGTCGTTCCTCTGCCCCTTCCCTACTTCCTCATCCCAACTAAGACTATAAGCCTCAGAGTACTATTTCTCAAAAGATTAGAGGGCAGCTAGTTTCCAAATCCCAAAACATGCTTCTTAAAATGCACATTCTCTCAGGCTACATTTGACCTACTGAATCAAAGTCTCTATGCTTGGGTATCTGTTGATTACAAGCATATTTCAATTAACCATGACCAACCAGAACACCACCCCATATACAGAATCAGGATAAGGGTGACCCTATAATTTATCATATAAACTGGGGCATTTCTGAAAGTGAAAGGGAAGTACTACTAATAATTATGCCAAGATAGGTATACACCAATATGTATGGTCAAAGCAGACTGCTATGATGGCTCCACACTTTGAGAATCTGGATAGTCTCAGAACTACCTTCAACTAATAAGTTAACTGAAATTATTCTAATATTTAGTGCAATGCCATTTTACTAAAAGCTGAAAATATAAAGAAACACTAAGATTTGTACCTAGTCCTAGTGCCCAAGCCAGCTGGGGAGAAAGAGCACATAGCAAGAGGCAGTAAGTACCAGTGAATAAATAATGCAAAAATCTCTCAAAAAAGAAAACTGCAGGAAAGCCTTCACACAAAGATGTAGGATTTAAAATGGGCCTTAAAAGATCACTACTGTTTGGAAGAAGAAAGTCATTATAGGCAATGAGAGGTAAACAAAGATGTAGAGCCTAGAAAATCCAAGTTATGTCCAGGAAGTAAGAAATGGACCACTTTTGCTAGAGCATAGGGCTTTTATACATAATAAGAGATGCAAACTGAAGATAAGCTAAGACACAAATGCAAAAAATCTTGATAGACAACCACAGGAGTTTCTGAGGGAATTCTATAATCCAAAAGCAACTGGAATACAATATAGCATCGGAGTCTAGGAGAAGTGAAAATGGGTAAAAGAAAAAAGGGTGAAAAAACAATAAAAATCACATTTAGGAGGAAATACTAAATACTATAGAAGGGTAATTAGGAGAATAAGAAAAATTAGGAGAAATAAGAGAACATTAGAAAAAAAAGTTGAAAGTAGAAACACATTAGATGGGCACTTAAAGCATAAAAGAAATTAGGAAGACATCACATGAAGAAAACACTGACAGAAGATTACCAGAATGACCTGTCTGAAGTAAAATATTAGAGGAAAAGCCAGAATACAACACAAAAGATAAAAGAAGTACAAGGCAGAAATGTGGAGAAGTGGCTATATATGGCTCAATAAGCTAGAAATAAATGGAAAGCTGAATAGTGGATATATAAAGAGAGAAAAGATGACAGAAATAATTTTTAAATGGGCCTTTAAAAAGTCTCTCAGAAACAGGAAGAGGTTAATAATGCCAGACAGAGGTTAAAGGTAAGAGAAAAGAAAAAACTCAATTCAAGGCAATGAGCTAGCAAAAAAAAAAACAAACAAAAAAATCCTGTTAAGAACACAGGTTTTCTTGTAAATAAAATACATTAGTGAAAAGATCAAAGGAATACACAAAGACATTTGCAAGAGTGTGTGTGGATATACATACAAGCTCATGCAGAAAGTTCAAATATACTGTAAGATTTCAAAATTTGGGGAAGGTGTAAAAAATTGATAGAAGAAAAATATCTACTTTTTGCATGGAAAACAATAACATATGCAGTAAAATCACAAATTTGGTCGTGATAAATTTTACATAAGAAATCTAACTATTACAAATTGTTTTACCTCCTAGGCTGCTGTAGCAAATACTATGCAAAGGGATGGCTTAAACAATGGGAAATTTAATGGCTCACAGTTTTGAGGCCAGGAAAAAGTCCAAATCAAGGAGTCAAGGAGTTGCTTTCTTGCTAAAGACTGGCATTCCGGGGCTGACTGCCAGCAATCCTTGGTCCTTGGCTCCTCTGTCCAATGGCAATGCATACAGCAGCCTTAGGTCTCTTCCACGTTCTGTCAAATTTCAGCTTCTTAGCTTCTTACTTCCCGTGGCTTTTTCTCGTTCACAGTCTGAGTTTCGTTTTACTTATAAAGGGCTCCAAAAATAGGATTAAGACCTATCCTGACTGAAGTGGATCATACCTTAACTGTAGTCTCATCAGGAGGTCCTACTTACAATGGGTTCACACCATTAAATGTATTAAGTTTAAGAAAATGTTTTTCTTGGGTATATACAGCTCCAAACCACCATACACCACCCTCTGGACCCCAAAAAGACATGCTCTTTGCACATTCAAAATACATTCGTTCCATCCTAACATCCCAAAGCCTTAAGCCATTTCAGAAACAATGCTATGTACAAAGTCTCATCAAAATCGATTATGGATGTGATCTGTCCTGGGGCACAATTCCCCAGTTTGTGGACCTATGAAACCCAGAGAACAAGTTATCTGTTTCCAATATACAATGGAGGAACAGGCATAGGATAAACATTCCATTCCAAGAGAAACTGGAAGGAAAACAAGGGCCATGGATCCTACACAATTCTAAAACCCAGAATTAGAAACTCCATTAGATTTCAAGGCCCGAGAATCATCTATGGATGGAGGTTTTGTCCTCTGGACCTGATGGAGCAGCAGCCCTACCTCTTCCAGTGCTTGTACTAATGCAGTGCTCTCTCTCTGAGCATCAGGAAGGTAGCCAGGCTCTCTGCAAACCCTGGGGCATACAGCCACCTTCTCCAATCACTGGAGTTGCAGTCAGACTCCACAAACGCTGTGGCACAGGCCCCACCATATCTAAGCTTTGGGGTAGCAGCATTCTTCCTGAACAATGGGGGGAAGGTCCATCCACTCCAAGTGCAGCGGTGAACCTGCCCATTCCACACACATGGGTGAGCCTGCTATCTTAGCCTGGGGAGATATCTTCCATCCCACACCTCAGCTTCCAGGATTCTGCCCTTGAAGTCATTCTTCCTTCAATTTGTCCCTTTTCTATCCCTTTCAGTCCAGAGTGGCAATGGTTCTGCTCATACAAATTTTGCAAAAACACTTGTCAGCTTTGCATGTATTTCACAGGGGTCCCAACCATTAGACAAAAGGATTTTCCATAGATGTTTCCTAGATAACTGCATTTACAATTATGATTTCCCCTGAAATGGCTGACTGGATTCATGTTCCATTAAACCCTCACATGGGGCATTATTCTCTCCGGACTAGTTTTCAGGAAGCTCAGGGAGGTCCCTGATAAAGCCACTTGCAGTTCTAGCCCTCAGAACACACTATCTGGGTAGGCTCAGCATTTTCCAAATCATCAATTTCTGGTTTCTTTGTACCTAAGAGTTCATTTCTCAGCTTACTCCTTTCTTCTCGCAAGGAGAAACCAGGTTGCACTTTCCATACTTAGCTTCAAAATCTCTTCAGTTAAATACCTAAGTTCATTATTTTCAAGTTCTGCCTTCCATCTGACATCAGAACTCAATTTTGCCAAGTTTTCTGCCACTTTAAAACAAGCTCTGCCTTTCCTTCAGTTTCTAATAACACATTCATCATTTCCTTCTAAGGCCTCTTCAGAAGTACTTTTAACATTCAAATTTCTACCAATAGTCTATTCAAAGCAATCCAGACGTTTTTTATGAAGCACTTCGCAATTCTTCCACTCTCTACCCATTACCCAATTCCAAAGCCACATATTTTGGTATTTGCAATAGCAGCACCCCACTATCCTGGCACCAAAATCGGTTTTAATTCCTAGGCTGCTCAAAAGCAAATACCATGCAAAGGGACGGCTTAAACAATGCGAATTTAATAGCTCATGGCTTTGAAGCCAGGAAAAAGTTGAAATCAAGGCATCATCAAGGTGATGCTTTCCCTCAAAGTCTGTGGTATTCTGGGGCTGTCTTCCCACAATTCTTGGTCCTTGGTTCCTCTAATAGGAGGATTCCAGCAAGAAGATTAAGACCCATCCTAACTGAGGAGGGCCACATCTTAACTGAATTAACCTCATCAAAAGGTCCTACTTCCAATGGGTTCACATCCACAGGAATGGCTTATACTGGGGCACATAGAGCTCCAAACCACCACACATACTGTTACACATTAATTGACGCAGTGCCATGCAACATAAGTTGTTTTCTTTTTTTATTACAGCATTATGATTTCTATCACTGCAACACAGACTCTAGAACAATTTGCAACTGAAAGTGACACGTATCTTCATTCCCCCAAGACATTTGAAAATGGAGGAGGACTTTTTTTGTTGGTCACAATACTGAAAGTGGCCCTACTAGCATTTAGTCAGCAGAGTGTAAGGATGCTCAATGTCATCCAAGGCAAAACACCATCCAGACCAAAACGTCCTGTAAGAAACACTATAAGCAGACCAAAATTATTTGACCTGTAATTTAGATAAACAACAGGTTAATTTTTTAATTCATTTCTTCTGATAGAGTAATTTGATTTTGATAAAAGTTCTGTCTTCCACATTGATCTATTGCCTCGATTTAATTTAAAACTGATAACAGACTATAATTCACACAGAATTATTCTAATGTTAAGACTTATTAACTATCTCTCAACAAATGACCAAGTGTTTGCTGAGAGAACGTCATATGTTTAAAAACAATAGCTTCAATAAGTATACAGGTTTCAAAATAATACCTAGGAGCAGTGGTTAAGTTGAATGCATGCATCTGCATTATTTTACCACCAACTATGTCCGTGCAAATTTTAAATATCTAAAATTGCCTAAGGCAAAGCAGAAGGTTGAAGTTTATTTAAAATTAAGATGTTCTATAAGGATAGCAATAGCAATACACTGAAGTAATGTAATAGGTTGAAACAAAAGATGAAGTAATGATAACTTTAGGGGGAAAAAAATAATTGGTCACTACTGGAAAATGCTAGGAAACTAATTCATTATTGGGGGGGGG
>JAQZBX010028279.1:0-27886 GCA_029593785.1 Cabassous unicinctus | reverse complement strand
TGTCTCCCCTGCAAATGACTTTTGTTTCTGGGGGTGTCTGCATTTAAGAGTTGACAAAGCGTTTTCCCCTGAGTTGACTCAGGTGACCTTCACAAAATTGAGACAGTGGAAGGGCAAGTATTACTTGCTTCAGTTTACAGATAAGGAACTTAAGTGGGGGAACACACTTCTGCTGACACAGGTCTTTTGGATAGATGTTCTTTCCCCCTTTGCTATTTTGGAAACTCTTCGAAAAATTAATGTATCTGGTACCAGTTAGTACAAACCATAGATGGAGCCTGGTGGTCACTGATGTATTAGCAAAATAGAACTTGCACAAAGGCATTGGGGAGGGGGCCTTTACAATCCCACTGTTTTCCCCTGGTTTTGTATTTGCAGAGCAGTTTGTCTTGGTAAGTTACGCTGCATAAGGCTCCTCAGTCTCTTCCCAGCAAAGCTTTTGGTTTAAGAAATGTTTCTTCTTAAAATAACTTGCTTGACATACCCACACACTGGTCTTTTTAATTTCATTTGTGTACTGAGCTGTAATTCATATACCATAAAATTCGTCCTTTGAAAGTGTGCAATTCAGTGGTTTTTAGTATATTCACAAGGTTATGCAACCAGCACCACCATCAAATTCCAGCACATTCTCATCTCCCACTAAGAAACCCTGCACCCGTTAGCAGTTACTCCCCATTTACCCTCCCCGAACCCCTGGCAACCCCTAATCTACTTTCTGTCACTATGGATTTGCTTCCTCTGGAGATTTTATATAAATGAACTGCAATACAAACACTCTGCTTTTACCTTCTCTTTTATTTATCCATTCTTCCACTCACTCATGCTCTTCTTCATTCCACCAACATTTTTTTTTTTTGAGCTGCTACCATGCTCCAAGGTTTTTTTTGGACACTGTAGGTCTAGATGGACAAGCAGAGTCTGTACCTCATAAAAGCTCATGATTTTGAGGTGAGGGAAGATAGAAGCAAGCAGTGCTCAGCAGCTAAGTGCCCAGATCCTCTGCAACAGTATAAATGCATTGTTAGGATCTGCTCGATTCTTAAATGTTCTGCCAGAGCAGTGGCTTCATGCCTTGAAACCTGTCCTGGGAATGGTGGCGCTCCAGGAGCTGCACCTCACTGTGGATTTCAGTGCTTCTTTGCATGATCTGGCCCAGGCTAACAATGGCCCTTACTCTTGCGAACCAGGCTCCATCTAGCACCCCAGTTCTAACCTCTCAACCTCATAGCCAGTATCCAGATCACATGGGGTACTTGTTAAAAAAACACAGGTTGCTGGGGGAAGCGGATGTGACTCAAGCGACTGGGCTCCCTTCTACCATATAGGAGGTTCAGGGTTCGATTCCCTGGGCATCCTGGTGAAGGCAAGCTGGCCTGAGCAGAGTGTTGGCACATGCAGGAGTGCTGGCTCACGTGGGGAGCTGGTGCAGCAAGATGACACAAGAAAAAGAGACACAGGGGAGAGACAATAAGAGACACAGCAGACCAGGGAACTGAGGTGGCGCAAGAGATTGAGTGCCTCTCTCCACTCCAAAAGGTCCCAGGATTGGTTCCCGGTGCTGCCTAAAGAGAAGACAAATAGACACAGAAGAACACACAGCAAAGGGACACAGAGAGCAGACAATGCGGGGGAGGGGATAAAATAATAAATCTTTTTTAAAAAAAGCACAGATTGCTATGCTTCAACCCAGACTTTCTGTTGCAGGGGATTTGGGGCAAGGTGCGACAATGTGCATTTCTTACAAACACACTCTTTGAGAACCACTGTCTAGAAACTGCCTTTTTCCTTGTAAGTCTCTGTCCTGGTAGTTTGCTCAGTATATTAATCCCTTTACAACCGATGCCTTCCTTTTCTCTTGCTAGTCTCTTTTCAAGGCCCCAAGCCTTACGATTAAATCCAGGCTCAGGGCCTAAGGCTAAATATATACCTGCCTGCTTAGAATCCCAAGCATTGCCTATTTCTGGGATTGACATTATTGTACCCATATAAGTGATGGACTTCTCTGATGAGAACTAATGGACTGAATCTTGCCACATCTCATGCATACCTAGTTCTGTCCATTGTACATCTTAACAAAATCCAGATAGCTCCACGTCTGACTCAGCCTGCTCTTTCCCCTGCAGTTAATTGAGCGTGCAAAGGTAAGAAACCAATGAATACTTGCTTTTCCTTCTCCTAACTCTCCTATTTAATAAGATGGAGATAGTGACAAAGAAGATACTTTTTTTCACTTCTAGCCCTGTATGTTTTCAGGTCTAAGTTGAGAAGGAGGTTGTGCAAGAGATCCTTCTTTATCCCTCATGGTTGAAAAGTTCTCTTATTCATTTACTGGGAAAGATGGGTAATGATTGGTAATAATAACAAAGAATGCCTAGGTTCTTGGAATTTAAGAAAGACCAAACATTTGACTAAACATAGTTAGAAAAGGATTGGATTATGACATATATAGCAAAGTGGGATTAATGGACTTAAAAAAATAAATCAATTATCCCTGGATATTATATATTTAATTTGACTTTAAAAATGATTGTAGTCCAGACACCAAGGGAACCAATACATGATTCCATTTTTATGAAGTTAAAAGAGGCAAAACAAATCAATGTTGAGGGAGTCAGTGTAGGGTTACCACCAGTATGATGGGAGGGAGAGTTTTGGGGGTTACTAAGAGTTGGCTTGGAGAAAACTTACAGGGTGGTCAGAATGTTCCAGAATTTGTTCTTGTTGGTGATTGCATAAGTATACATATATATGTGTAAAAAAATCACTGAACTATACCCTTAGGATGAATGTCCTCTGTGCACTTTATTTTTTATATGGTAACCCTCAACAAAGAAGACTAGAAAAATAAAGACAAAGAGTGATGCAACATGGTTTAAACCGTGAATGCTAAAAATAGCTTTGTAAGCAAGATGAAAGCTGATTTTATTGCTCAAATTAAGCTAGCAAATCAAATGATTACCTTGTGCTTTTACCTTATAGTGAGATTATTCTCAAGACCAGTGCTCTAGAGCTAAGCTTCTTTCAAAAAGAAAACTTATTACATCAATAAAAATGAAAAGACTGGTCCACATAGAGATGGAGGTAAAGCAGCATCTCTCAAAAATTGGGAGCAACCCAGAGATGGATGAAAAGCTTGCTCTATACTCAGAGTTCAGATTGATCTAGTCTCATTCTTTCACTGCAGAGCAAAGGGAGAGTAGTTTGGAGTGATCTGAGGAGGTCCTTGAATTACACTACCTGCTGCCACCACAAAAACCTTGCCCAAAGTAGCTGGTGTTGTGGGAGGCAGTCATTGTTCTACTTCCTGTAAAGAAATTAGATGGAACACCAGGCAGGGCAGTGAGCTCTTCACTCAGATACCAGGGAAGGGTTACCATGGCTGATCTAGTTCTAGATACCATGGCAACCAGAAAACCCACAGCTTCTAGGCTTAGACTCTCCTTAGAGGAAACCAGGTCCCTCAGAACACTGAGTTGTGGTTTTCTTCTTTTCCAAGTCCTCAGGTAGAAGCCAGGTCCTGCAGACCCATAGGTTTCAAGGTCACTGCTTTTCTGATCCATTCCCTCCTTGCTGGAGTTGAACGATGGATGCTTTTTTATGGCATAGATAAGAAGCAGTGAGTCAGGCTAAATACGGAAGCATGCTAACAACTCTGTTGTTAACCAAGAACATATATGCCTGGTGCCCAGCCTTAAACTTTAATCGATAGATATTAATTAGCAGAGAGCACAAAAATGGTCTTATTAAATCAACAGTGATAAAAACAGGCCAGGGCTGCTATTGAATGCTAATTGTCAGTTGATGACTCCACACAGTTTCAGAGGATGAGCGAGCCCAGGCGAGGTATAATACGACATTTCCCATGCACGCCATGATGCTAACGCCTCGATATGGGATCTTAATAATCAATTGGACCTGAACGTATGGTATTTGTCTAGTTAACTCCACATCGACATGCGGAGCCAGCTGTGCTGGTCACAGGTGATGGGTTGGTCCTGGTGACTGGACTTGAGTACCAGGAGCTGTGACTTCTCTAGACTCTGGGGGGCCTTACCTCCAGGGTTCATGCTCAGCAGAACCACCGCAGGATCCTGAGGTGGAGCTCCCACCACATTCTGCAATAAAATAAGAATGAGCATAAGAATGTTGTTTTCGTCAAGTTGTGTTTCCCTGCTTACTAGACGGGACTAGTCTCTTGTTCACCCCATAACCACCCTAGATTGCCCATGGCAATGCTATCTTCAGGCTCCTACAAGATGGAAGGAGGCAGGTTGGGGGTCGGCTGGCTTTTTCCTGCCCACTTTTTCCACCCAAACGCCCCCTACAATGTCTTGGATAGTCATCAATGACATTCTCCTTCCTTTGCCTTCATTTCTACCAATTTATACCACCTCTTTCCATCACTTTCCCTCAGCACACAAAGGCCTGAGTATATTCTTTACTTCACACACAGTTTCATATTATCATGTGCCCCCATTCCCTTTTTCTTTATTTTAATTCAGGTTTATTGTCTTGGGTAGTTAGAGTGTGTGTCCAACATTAGGAACTATGTTGACAAGTCAATGCAGGAATTCAAGAACGTCCATGACTGTCCAGAATGCTGGTGTCTGAATGAAGAAGGACAGTAGCCACATGGCTGGTTTTCACCTCTTGCCTTGGGGTAGATTTCCTAGATGATGGACTCCCAGCAGTCCTCAGGGTGTTGCTACGATGATAAAAGGCAACTTCTCATGGTAGGCTGACTACAAGTACGGGTGATTGTCAATTATCTATTATAAAGCCCTATTTCAAAGGAGTATAAGGTAGCTATTTTGGACACAAGTATGTTATATGTTACCATAAACTAGGAGTTGGTAAGACTCTATCATACTATAATCAAATATAAATGGCAGATGGATCAGAGGACTGAATATTAGTATAAATACAAAAATTCTGACAGCACCAGAAAAATAAAGAATTTTACACACATACACACACTTACATAATCTTGGGAGTAAGGGGTATTTTGTAATTAAGATGGCAAAAGCCATGAAGGAAAAGATTGACATCATGATAAATTGATAGATTGACCTCATTAAATATAAAAAATCTAACAGGCAAAGAAAGATGGTATAAGCAGTTAAAAGGAAAGTGGTAGACTGGTAAAGAAAAAAAAAAAGATTAGCAACGTTTTTATCAGATTAATATCTAGATTATATAATGAACAGCTACAAATCACTAACAAAATCAAAGAATATAAATCAACAATTCATTGAAATAAAGTCTTGCATAAATATATGAAAAGATATAGAACTTCATGAGTCATCAGGAAAATACATTTTAAACACAGACTACACATTACCTCTCAAAAATTAATAAAATAAATAGCAGTTTGTGTTAGTGAGGACTCAATCGGGAGACAAATGGTGAGACAATTTCAATACACATGAATTTGAAATTTAAAGTGATTGACTACCGGTCCCATAATTTTCCATGGACTTAGGAAAAATTTTGGGAGTTGCTCTTGAAGATAGAGCAACTTCAGTCAGGCAAAATTTTGGAAACAAGCTAAATGGTTAAACAGCTTAATGTCTTACCAGCCTACCAGCTTTTCTGTGAAATCCTATGCAACTATTGAAGAGAACAAGATATCGTAGCACATATTGACATAAAAATATACATGTCTTATGGAAGGTAAAAAAAGAAGATTATATATTATATATCATGTTTAAAAGGCAGATTTTTGTTTCTACATATTTGTTTATATAACGTGAAAACTGATGGATAGAAGCTTGGAAGTGTAAACACAAACAGGAACAGATGACTTCCCAGGAGATGGATAAGAACAGGGTAAGAAGGGAAAGGAGGTGTTTGTATTTTCTGCATAATTCTTTGTTACATGAATTTATTATATGTGTTAAAATGCTTTTAGACAAAAAAGGAAAATAGAGTAGTCATCTAAAGAGACAATAAGAATGAAGCTAATATATAGGGGCCCCATGGCTGCCAAAGCCCAGAGGACAATTTGACGAGGCATATAACTTACAGTGTCTCATAAAGATAAATCAGTTGCTGGGGAGAAGCATAACTGTTTCTCATACTTAGACCATAGCAAAGCTTCTCTTGGGTGTCCGTACAGAATACCTGTGCCATGTAATAATGTCACATCTTCTATCATACCACATTTTTAGCCATGGTTCTGCTGTTCTGCTACCAGGATACCCTATCTCCTAGGCTGGCTTCGTTCAGGACTCACTGTCTGCTGTGGGCTGTACAGGATCAGCCAAACACCAGGCATCTTGATGTCCTGGCCTTGTGAGACGCTTTAGTGAGGTCACACCTGGTAGGCAGTTCAGACGTGACTGAGAGACCAGGTAAGGGGCCCGCCTTCTGGAATGGCAGCTCACACCTCTATTGGGACCTGTTTGTCTCTCAGCTTGCTCTCAAATTCAAGACAAAGGAATAAATGGTGTTGGAACTTGAGTTGCAATTAAGTTTAATTTCTAATCATTCCACCGCATATAGAGGTAGGAAATTGGGTAGAATTTGGAGGATTTAAATGATTGCATACACATTATGTATACAGAGGCATGCACAGGAAGCAGAAGGTTACAAGGGATAACCATGCTGACAGAGTAAGATGAATAACCATATTTTTTTTCAGAGGGTTGCAGAAATAATCAAGAAAGCCAAAGTTACCCAGGCCTAGGTGTGTTAGCAAGTTCAGAATGGATAAAATGACATTTACTTATGACTGGGAGACACTAAGTATTGTGGAGCTCCAGAAGAGTTTCAGTAATGGGTCTGAGCAGGGACTTCTGCCCTTCGAGCATACAAAACAAGTGACTTCCGTGTCCTGTGTCTTCTCCATTTGTGGCAGAGAATGGGTGCCAGCCTATCGCCAAGAAGAGTCCCAGGGACCTCCTTACAACAGAGAGAATTGGAAAGTTGTTTGTGAGAGCAGTGAGATGAATTATATGGCCTCTGGCTCTTTGAGACAATCAAGTTGTCCTTCACACTCCAAGTGGATGTAATTAACTGCACTGATAGGATGTTATGCCAATAGCAACGCAGAAAACACCGGAAAATGAGTCAAAAGGATGCCAAGTGAAACGTAGCTGAGGCAGAGGGGGAGGTGTCAGCTGTGCGAGCTCATCTTCTCTTGTGTAGCTGAGAGGATGACTTAGGTCCTGTGCCTTTGTGAAAACAGACACAGATTTTTATTAGCTCCAAGAAAAGAAAAAAAAGAGAAAGAAAGAAATGGGGCACAGGTCCTTTGGTCTCCTGTCTGGGTTGTGGGTTATTTCAAGAGAGTCATGGCCACCCAAGGGCCTGCCCAGGAAGCCAGTGCTGTTCATCTTTGGGCAGCCCACTCCCCTGTCTGAGGCCAGGAGTCTTGCCTGGAAAATGATGAGGGAGGGGTGTCAGCACACTTCTTGGCTCTAATGGTTGCTTTTTCTACAAAACAGTACTTCAGAGAGAAAGATAGAAAAAGGATGATGTGAAGTGAATCAAATTACTTTCAATGACATACCGTTAGTCATTTTGTTTCCTGATGAACCATAATCACAAGTGATATTTGTAAGCAAAGTGTATCAATGTTTACTAACGGATCATAATTTTAAGTAATTAAATACTAGTTAATTGATTTCCTGAATAATAAATTTACTTTCCAGTAATTGTCCTCCATTAATGGATGTTCTCTTATAAGTGATTTTACTACAATAAGTCATTAGGATTTGCTGAATAATTTCTCTACAAATCATTGATTTTAAGTTATTTTTGCCAACGCAAATGCATAAAATCTCGTAATGTTGCTATGTATCAATTACAATCAATGTAGTTATGACAATCTGTGATATGTTTATGTTTTACTTTTAAATAACAAAAGAAAGGGTAGAAAAAAGGGAGATTACTGTGATAGAATACTTTCCAAGTCATATAGAACATTTTCCAAATTGTATTTCTAGGCAACTGTAATTGTATCAATACCTCTTCTAAAGGATTATTCTAAGGATCAATTAAGATTATAAATATGAAAGCTCCTAATAATCCCTGACACATATTTGGTATATGGGGAAAAGTTTTCTACTCCTTTGCTCTTTTGTTTTTAGAAGGCCCTGTGGCAGATCTGGCATGCTATGCTAAGGGACTGGATTTATCTTATGGGCAACCCCTGAAAGGTTTTCAGCAAAGTCATGATGTCTTTTTAGATCATCTGGCAGCAGTAGATGGAAGATGGAGAGATGTGGGCTGAGATGAAAAAAACAAAACTAAGAAAACAACCCCAGTGAAGATGTTGGTACAAGAGATGATAAAAGCACAATTTTGAGAATTGTTGGAATGAAGAAGTAAAAGATGATTGTTTTGAAAGCTATCACAGGGGTTGATTCACTGGCCCTGGGTGTCAGATTGAATATGCAGGTAAAGAAGAGAATTCAGTCCATCTTTTGGACAGTGAAAGGCCTGACGTGATTTCTTATTTTGCCAAAGGACTGCTGATGCAAAGTACCAGAAATAGTTGGCTTTTATACTGGGAATTTTATTTAGGGTAAAACTTTACAATTCTTAGGCTGTGAAATTTCTAAAACAGGGGTTCTTAACCTTTTCTGTTCCATGGACCCCTATGCCAGTCAGGTGAAAACCATGGACCCCTTTATAAGTCCACACTATACTATGTATTATTTAATAAGTGTATCATACTCACACCAGCACGTCCCCACAAGAACAATATTTTTTTGAATTTCAATTCAAGCTCACAGACCTTTTGTTAAGAACCCTTGGTCTAAAGCAAGGCATCAGCAGAGATGCTTTCTCACCAAAGTCAGCTACTGGAGATCCAGGGGTCCTGCCGTGGTCCCTCCCTTCCCCTCCAGGCTCCCCATCTCCCGGAGTACAGCTGAGCATGATCAGACATAAGACTGGGCTTCCTCTCTCAGTCTCTTAGTTTTTCTCTTCCTTTCTGCAGTTGTAGGTGTATCTGGAGTCCTCTACTTTCTCCTTCTTCTCTGGCAGGATCAAAAATGGTGGCTTTCTTTTCTGTGTGTCTCTTTGTGTGTCTTCATTTATATAAATCTCCAGTAAATGGGTGGACACCCAGCCTGAATCACACCTTACTGACTCAGGAGAGTCCAATCAAAAGCACCCCACAACCACAGAAATGTATAAGTTCAAAAATGAATTTTTTTGGGGGATTCACCAAAGTCAAACTGTTACACATGGGCTCTGATACTTGCTCTAGAAATATCCCCTACTTTTCTCAATTTTTCTTGTCTTCATCTTCCTGCCTATTCCAAGAATTTACTTGCTATGTTTTGGCCTTAGGGATAGTATACCCAATGGGAGTTATATAAATAGATGAAAGAGGTGAGTAGAAGAGAAAGCAGGTGGAAAAGAAAAAAGGTGGGGGCTTATGGAGACAAGTGGGCATTCTGCATAAGATAGATTCGGTTGATATTGGCTTCACTGGATTTGGGTTGATCCAAATATAATATTTAGATTTAAGGAGTGAAAGAATAACGTATTTTTTTCTTGGTAGTACCTGAAATTGCTAATCCAGCCAACCCACTATTTTTGAAATATTTTTCTAGTCAATTTTGGTCTTTTTATTTTTCAGTTACAAATATCTAGATTTCTGTCTTTCAAAGATTAACTTAACTTGTTTTATCAAGTGCTTTGTGAAAATATACACTTTTCTAATAATGCCTTTGATGACGGTGTGGAAGGTGGTATTAATAACTAATTGTTCTTCTCTGATCTCATAACGGAGAAGCAGGAAGGACCTCATTATATCCTGGTGACTTGTGCACACTGGTTCAAATATAACAGTTTCATTATCATCCTAAACTAACATAATCACCCACAGAGTTCACAGCCTTCTATATTATATAAATATTTTTTCTTATGCTATTTTGCCATCATAATGTCTAGCTCTATGAAAGACAAGGTCATGGTTTTAATGTTAAAGCTGAAGGCCCTGCAGTCTTAGCTGTTTGTCTTCCTTTCTTTAAATGGAGTTTTGAGTAATTCTTTCTTTTCTGTGTAAAAGTGATTCCATGTAATTTCATGGCTTTATATGGGATGTAGAAGACCCCAAGTGTTCTTTTGGCCCAATGAACTTAGTAGAGACAAACAAGCCTACTGCACACATCCTTATGATTCTTTTCCTCAGAAATATTTTGCAGGAGGAATGCTTACTTTCTGGTGAGGTTTTTATTTTCATTTTTTTATTTTTTTGAGGTACCGGGGCCGGGAATTGAACCTGGGACCTTGTATGATGGAAGCCTTCTCTCAACCACTAAGCCACATCGGTTCCCCTCTGGTGAATCTTAATTAGCTCTAACTTTTTCAGCTGATGAGGCTCTACCTCTTCCATTTATGATGTCCTGAAGAAGAACAAAAGGATAACTTGCCAGCTGTCTCCAGCTCTGTACATTCTGAATTTAAGCATAGAGACTGTCTGAAGTCTTGGGATGAACTTCGTGCTCCACAAGTATGGAAACATAAAAATGCCTTATATTTAAATAAGCAGGGAGTGGGGCACTGCTGCCATTACCATTTCTTGACACTAAGTGGACCTTCTGCAAATAGCCCTTGGTTCATGTTTTTGCCTTTTGAATGGCCTTGTGTGAAGACAGAAGTGAGGGTCCCACCACAGTACTTGTAATACCAGAGAATCCTGATGAATCCTAAGGCTGGAGAGTCATTCACCTGCTACCTTTGCTGCCAGGTGGCATCCAGTGCTGTGTGTGTTTGGATTTCGTTTGCATATCATGTCAATCTCCTTACTCTTAGGAGGGTTACCAAAAAAAAATCGGGAGAACACTCGTGGGGATGTCTTGATGAATTGCCAAATGTGCTTTGATTAGGGAATATTAGATCCCAACTTCCTCATCATGTCGCTTTCCGCACCATGGGGTGATTACTTTCAGAGTCATTTTGGTTTTACACAATCTTATCTTCTGGTTGTTTGGCAGCCCAAGAGCCTGGAACATATATTTGCTGCTCAATGAACTGATTCCCAGCTGTTGAGAGAGTCACAATGCCCTTGGAACTCTTCACAAAGGTTGTCCACTGCCCAGTATGGCTCATGGTGTTTGACAGGGAGTGGTGACATTGTTTACATGTGGAATACTGCATGAGCTGGTGGAAGAGTGTTAAGGAATGTCTTAGCTTGTCAGGGCTGCTATAACAAATAATAAACAATGAAAATTTATTGTCTCACAGTTTTGGAAGCTAGAAATCCAAAATCAAGGTGGTGACAGGATTTTGGCATGCTCATAGTGGCTTACCAGCAATTCATAACTCAGTTTCTTCCTCTGTCACATGGCATGGCCATATGTCTCCTTCGGGAGTCCACTCTTCCTCTCTTACAAGGATTCCATTCATATTGGATTAAGATCCACTCTGATTGGCTTTGGTTAACATTGACTAATAACGTCTTCAAAGTTCCTATTTACAAATGGGCTCACACCCACAGGACTGGGAGGTAAGACTTGAACTTGTCTTTCTGGAGGACAGGACTCCATCAAAAACAGGGACAAATGTAGGATTTCTCGAGTCAGAAGATGTGGATTCTTATTGTAGTGCTCATATACAGATGTATCTTCGTGGATCACTGCTTAACATTCTTGGTTTCAATTTCCTCATCTTTAAAATTAGAGGTTTGGACTATGATCTCCATCATCCTTTCTACCTTTAAATTCCAGCATCCTTCTATTTTTCTCCAATTTAGCCCAGGTCTTTGTCCATTTACGACTGTTATCTAGTTACTGTCAGGCAGCTCCCAGTAGTCCTGAAGATTTGTGTGAAGATATTGGAAAATGATATGTAGTGGAAACAACAATGAATTGCAAATATAAAGCCTTGGCTTCTCCACTGAGTTCTAGCATAGTGAAAATTAACTTTATCCATTCTGTATGTGCAAATGCTTATATTTCAACTGATAATAATAATAGTAATTATTCAATTCCTGCTATATAGAAGTACTTCTAAAAGAAAACCATGAGATGAGGAGACAATCTCTCACGTTGTAGGCGTTAGTCCTCTATAGACATGTTCCAGAAGGTGCAATGGAAGGATTTTGATTAAAAAAGGAAGAAAGTGACACCATCCCTGCCATCCCAGGCATGTGAGGCTCAGGGGTACCCACTGTTTGCACCCTTCCAGCATGGAGATTTCAGAAATTCCATGTTTTATTCGCTAATAACCCTGCATTCATCTCTGCCTTCCGGCAGTATGAAATTCAGAGACTCTCGGTCATGTAATTAACTTCACATCTGCAAAGTCACTGCTCTGTAGAGCTCCAGGTCCTGGCCACTGCTTCAGGCTGCTCAGGGGCCAGGCCCGCCCGCATGGGGGGATAATGGCCAGGGAATCTGTGCCAAAGCCCCTGCTGTCCCCTATACCTCTGCCAGCCCCAACGCCCGCAGACTCCATTCAGGACTGCGGCTGAGGTTTACCTTTGTCATGTGGTTACTTTAATTGTGGTGAAAAAAGCTTATTGAAAGCAGTGCTCCGAGAAAGAGGGCCTTCTGTACCAAGATTCCACATGCAGAAATGATTTCTATTTTCAGTACCCACTCTCTCGATGAAAATCTCTTTCTCTCATGTTCACTCCCTGTCTGCTGAATAAAAATTCTCTACACAGTGATGGTTAAAAACATCAATTAGCTCTAAAACAATTATTATTTTTTGAAATGCCATTTTATAAATGTAATAACACGACACAATAATCCAGGGTTATTTAACAGAGCATTTACCCTGAAAACAGTCATTACTCTTTAAATGCAGTAGACTCTAGAAGCCTCTTAACATTAAATGGCAAGTGAGGCAGAAGCAATATCCTCAGAAATGCCGCATCCTCTGCATATATTAACAGGAGAAGGCTGGCAAATGCCCTGCCCACTGACTGCCATTTTCTTGGCATTTCTTGAGCCCCAAAGCTTTCCTGCTTAGAGTAACATTGGTTGACACTGAAGTGATAGGCTGACAGTTGAGAGAAATGCTCCATGAAGCATTTCCCCTTGTACCTTCACCTCCTTGTGTTCCACAAAAAATTGAAAACTCACTTAGCGGTCAGTTGGGATGCATTTCTTACAGATTCAGTGTTATAAACCATGAGATGGAAAAGAAAGCCCTTTACAACAATAGAAAGGTTGGCAATCTCACTTGTCACTTATAAAGCTCTACTTGGGTTGGATGTCTACTGCCATCTTCCGGCAATACAGGATGCAGAAGCTTTCCTGGCCCAAACAATGCAAAGGAATATGGAGTGTCTTTGAAATTATCTCTTAATTTTTAACTAAGCCTGAATTCTATTTCTATTTTTGGACCCAAAGAACATATAAATGCATTGTGTCCTACATGAGATTTCTATTACTCTTAACACTTGAGGTCTAGAGTTTCAACTGGAATCGTTAACATAGCAATAGAATGCCTAATATTTTTTAAAAAATGTAGGTTTGTGAAATGTAGAAAAATGGACCCCATAGCACAGACCTCTCTCTTGTGACTGTTAACCCCACGTAGCCAAGAGAACCAGAGAACCGAAAGGGTGGCAGCTGCTTCTCACTCATGACTGTGCATGTGGCTGGACAGCATCTCCCACTGACTTTTCTGTCTCCGGGGTGTCTGCCATTCTGAAGAGGAGAGATTGAGCAGTGCCACCACTGCGGCACTCTATGTTTGGCAGGGAGCCATGTGGCAGGGGGCTCAGGGTGTTTTGGATTCCTCACAGTGGCTCACAAACATCGAGGCTCTTTATTCTTAGGCTAGAAATCCTTCACTGTGATCCCACAAATGCTATATCCAGATGACTCCAGTGAGTCCTGGTTTAAGAAATTCCTTTAACCTTCATTTATTAATATGAATGTGCAAAGTTAGATGCAACTTTATTGCACATACAGAGCATTTTTTAAAAGTTTTTCCAAACAAGTGACGTCTTATCTCTGTGTTTACAGTAAAAACAAACAAACAAACAAAAAAACAAAGCAGCTGCTCACAATTGTCCAACTTTTCAGACAAGAGGTGGAGGCACACTACATGGTCCAGGTCTTCAGATCCCCTTGGCTACTTTTATCTGAACGAACACATGGGTGTGTTTATTGATTAATTGAGAAGGCTGTCAGGACAACCTCAGGAGAAGTTTTAGAGGCACAGGCATTTGGGAGGAAATGAAACTAGGAATTTACATACATTGAGCTTTTAAAAATTTTAAATCCCAGATTAACTGTGGACTTGTCCAAGGTTAAACAGGCAATCAGTGATAGGGATCGAACTCAAATATAGGACTTCTGTCTTCAAATTCTGTGTGTAGTCTGTGTGGTATTAGGTAGTTTGGTAGGGACCATTGCTTTCATTTTTGTTTTTATAATATCATGGTGCTTTTGTCAATCTACTGGTCTCTAGGCAAGGCTACACTTAAGAGACAGGAATCCATCCTTTTTCTAAAGGATTTTTACTCCCATCATTTTCCTTTTTGCCTCGCGGAGATACACACTACTGTTGGTGATAACAGCCATCAATTTCTTCTTGAAAATAGTTGTCCCCGATATCATATCCCTGACCAGAATAGATTTCAAGGGACAAATATAAGCTTACCTTTAAAATAGCTTCTGAGAGCACTATAATTTTTTGGAACTCATTTATTCAAACTTTGTTTCTTTCATTCATTGGCTCATTGATTCATTCTATCATTCAACATCTCTTAGCTGTTGTTTTAGTCTGCAAAAAGCTGTGGAAAGCCATATACCAGAAATGGATTGGCTTTTACAATGAGGATTTATTAACTTATAAGCTTACAGTTCTGAGGCTGTGAAAGTGTCTAAATCAAGGCATCATCAGGTGATGCTTTCTCCCTGAAGACTGGCACATGGAGGCATCTGCTGGTCTCTCCCTTCTCTCCCAGGTTTTGTTGCTTCTGCTTTTGGCTTCCTGTCTCCTGGGTTCTGTTCATTTCAGCTCCTTCATCTTCTGGCTTTCTCTCTTTGCTCCTGTAGCTTTTTCGCTGTGTCTCTCTGTATTCATCCTGTTTATAAAGGACTAGTACGAAGATTAAAACCCACCCTGGGTCACACCCTACTGATGTCATCTAATCAAAAAGTCTTACCTACAGTAGGTTCACATCCAGAGGAATGGATTAGCTCTAAGACATGATTTTCTGGGGTCCATCTATCAAACCATCACATCTGTCTACCATGGGCTAGCACCTGTGCAAGGTATGGGGTTCAATCAACTACTAACCAGGCTTGAGCATGCTGGGGATGTGATAGAGAAATGTGCAAAAATGAGAACGTGAATGAGAAAGTGATCTATTCTTCCAGGGCAAGGGAGAGATAGGAGAAGAGGTCAGTGGAGAGGTCAAGTAGGTAGAGTTACCACCACAAGATGTTGAATTTCTTGAAATAGGCAAACAACAGACAGGGGAGAAAAAGCCTTGCAAGAGAAGGTAGCAGCATGAGGACCTGCAAACAGGTATAGAAATCCATGAGATGGCCAAAGAATGGGACATTTCTTTTAGTGGCTACAGAGAGAGATAGGAGATGGGACAGAAAACATACATAGGGGTCATATTGTAAAAGGCCTTGTGTGCCCCTGTTGGGAGCCAAGTTATATGAGTGGATAGTAGTTTTTGGAATAAAAGTGGATGGCAGTCTGGAAGGTATATTAGAGGGATGTGAGATTATAAGCAGGAAATCCTGGTTAGTAGGAGACTGTTGTAATAGTTGGGGTGGCTTTTAACAGATGGGATAGGGAGCACTCATCATTTCCAAGAAAGAGACCTATTTTGGTTGTCACCTACAAATTGTTGCTATTGTTGCTCAAATAAACTGGAATACCTTTTTAACATCCTGCATTCTTCATTTTGCTGCAGTCCCTACTACTATTTCATTATACCCAACCAGTTTTTCTGGGTTCTATGGGCATTTGGGTCTCAACCAAGGAGATATTGCTTGGGAAGCAGAGGAAAACGATCTGTGCTAACCAAAAGAGGTATTTTGAAAAGAGGCACTGCACTCCTTTCTGAAAATATCTGATTCTGTTTCCAGCCTTCCCCTGAGTTTCCCCAGCCCTACAACAAGGGTGCTCTCTTTCTTTCCTTTCCCACTGACTCAAAGACCTTTTTCAGGCATGAGGAGAATAGAGCTTGCACCTCAAGAGGCTGGATTAACTATCTGCTCCCTGTGAAGCATTTCCGAATGGCAAATGGGCCTAATGGAATAATACTCCTTCTCTCTGCTCATGTGCTGCTCCCAAACAAAGAATTAACATCACCCCCAAAGACTTGACTCCACCAGCTTAGAGACCCCCCAGGAAGTCACCCAAGGAGGCTTTTGTAGAGAGCAATTTAGGGTCTGTACACAGAGGAAGAGGGCCTTTAGGGCCGACTATTCACAGAGCCCTGAAGATAAAACAAAATAGCTTTATTTAAAGATTTATTTAAGATGTTTTAAAAATTGAGTAGAACATACATTTTTAATACTGATTGATATTATTGTAAAGCATTCTAATGAGAATCTGCCCCCAGGCCCTTGCCTGCTGACAGAAGACTCCTTTGCATTTCTTCCATGAGCCATATTTTAGCCATGGATTAATACATTGATGAAAAGTGCCTCCAGTCTGGTAGGGGTGAAGGGAAAGAAAATGCAGAAAGGCTGCAACGAGAAGAAAGAAGAGAATTGCACATGCCCTCTGCGTACACCACGGGATGGCAGGCAGGGCTTTAATAATCATTGCTTGGATCTTTCTGGAAGCCATCTCGGTAATGGCTGGAGACCCTCAAAAGTCATATTTTTGGCTGCATTTCAAGAAACCCTTCCAAAATGGGGAGTCTTCATGCTCCCATTCTAAAACATTCCTTCTTTTTAGAGCATGTGTGTACTTGAGACGTTGCTGAAGGCTATGAATATGACATGCATCGTTAATCAAATTATGGTTCCCATTTATTGGTCATTGGTTATGTGTCAGCAGTGACTTTGTGCTTTTTTCATTTAATTCTCCTAACAACCAAAGAGGTGGATAAGGATATTATCCCCGTTACACATATGTGAAAAATGAGACTTTGAAACACTTAGTAACTTAACCCAAAGTCTTATTGCAAGAAAGAGTTGGAGCTGGAATTTATAAACAGACAGGTTGACTCAAGAGCTTCCCCTTTTATTTTTACGACTAGGCCATCCTGCCTCTATTGAAATGTTTTCATGAGAATCACTCCTAATTTTTCATGGTGAAGGTCCATTTGCCTTATTGATCTGCATGCAGCCTTCCATCTTTGGGAAATATTTATACAGCATGGTGATTAAACTTTGGTCTCTGGAATCAGAACTGCTTTCCAGTCCCAGCTGGGCTCCTTGCCCTCTCTGAGACACTGGGCAAGTTACATCGTGTCTCTGAGCCTCAAAAACTATAAAACAGTATCTCATTGCCTCCAACTGCACAGCAGCGTTGTTAAAACCCCGAGAGATGGTCCAGCTAGGGCTTACACAGCATCTGGCACATAGCTCAATCTGAAGTTCTCCAGTAAAGGTAGCCATACTTTATGGAGGATATAGGCTTAGTCAGTGTTTCCAATGAACCTGGAACTCTGTTGGTCTCCAAAGGGTTTGGTTTCATTATTGAAAAATGTGTCCGGTGCAGTCCAAGTTTTAGGCCTGGAGAAAAACGCCAATCCACACAAATCTGCCTCTTAAGGGGTTTCATCAGACATGTTTGCCACAGCTCTAAGTGCCACCACACAGAATGCCCCAGGGGAGGCTGCCTGCTGAGTAGAACAGCGGGGAAGAGCCCAGCATCTGTGTCCAGGCAAGCTTCCTGACCATCTCTTTCTCCTAAGTGCCTGGATTTCTGCAGGCTTTTGCAGTATTTCTTGCTTTTGAATTTACAGAACCATTAGCTTGGAATCCAAACACCTAGTTTTAATAGCTTAGTCAGTAGGTGGTTCACCAACAATCTCAAAATCTAGAAGCAGTAGTAAGTTCCCAGAGGAGTAGCAGTTGTTGTTTGGAAATAATTCTCCAAATTGCATTTATTTCACAGCGGTCTGGGGGTCACAAATTCAAGAGTATTGCGAACTCTAGTCAATTAGCTATCTCGATCAAAATAGATCTGTCAAGATGACATGCCATCTAAAGAATCAATTGGGATGGAAAAATAATTTAGCTGCTGCTGTTGTTATTTATGTTTTTTATTATTATGCAGTTTGTTGGACTTAGGGATCTGGGCATAGACAAGTGCTGAGTAGCTCATGGCGGGTGTCACACGATTTGATATAATTGTATCCTCCTCTGTTTCGTGTTTATGCTGTTTTAATGGCCAAATAGGTGGAAAACACTTGCTGAATGGGTAGATAGTGAATTGCTGAGCTCAAAAAAGGAATGTGCAGGATCTTTCCCAGCTGTGTGTAAGGCTATCTCCACTCCTCTCTCCTCCCTCCCCCAAGGCAAAACTTCAAAGACTCACCAGGCAATACCAACCATCCCAATACCTAGGACTATATATTGGCATTAACGTGGTATAAGATAATATGTTTTTCTTGAAGGCCACATAGCCAAGTCCTCATTTCAAATAGAGGATGCCATCTATCAAAGGCAGATCTTGGAAGTGGAATTCAACACCACTTCCATCAAGCGTTACCAATGAAAACTATGAAAAAGCACACGCAACACACACACACATACATACATTTTTTTCTCCTTCAAATCATAAAGGGAAGGGGTAAAATAGCAATGAGTGGAGAGGTAAGGGGAAGAGTATTCAATAAGGGGTTCCCTGCTTTACTGTTGTACCATCCCATTATGTTAACCCTGACTAGGAGTGGGGCGATGAGCCAACCAGCTTATCCTTTACCTCCTCTCTTATTTTTCTCAATAGTGAATACTCTAAACTCATTTTGAAAAAAAAAAAATCCATTGTTTCTCACCCTGTCTGGGGCCAGGAATTCCTATTCTTAGAACTGGAGCATGTGTTAGAGCCCGGTTGGACCCTGTTTATGGAGAGAAATGTGGCTTGGAGTCCAGGCTATGGCCCAAGGTCACTCTGATGTTGAGGGAAGGTCACACCTATGACCCACGCTCTGTTCCCTAATCTGTTTCTCTTTCCACCATTGAACACCGCCTCTTAGAAGGCAGACATCATTCGACTGCAATGTCAGACTTCTCAGGGTGTTAGATAAATAAGAACAGCGAAATGACAGCTACTCAGTGCAGTTTTGGAGCACAGCGTGGACTAGTGTAGGGCATAAATATTATCTAAAGGTCTCCTGTTCTCTGATCATATATGGATAGCCTTTGACAGCGCTAGGCTTCTCTTTGTAGCTGAATGAAAATCTGTGATCTCTTTTGGAGTTCCTCCTTTCTTCCTTTGGCTCCAGGCCTTTGTCTGGTTCTCTGGTCTTTGTCCCAGGGTTCAGGGTGATCTGCATTGCTAGCAGCTAAGTAGCTGAGTCACAGAAATAAAGCTAGTGCACACCCACCCGGGCCACACACTCTGCCGAGCACTTCACCCAGAGACTCTTAACTTAGAGAACCCTCAGAAAGTTCTTTGTTTTTAATTCCTCCCAGCTAATTGAGCTATTAACTATTTCATCCCTGATCCCTGACTTCGTGAGTGTGATCTTCGCTAAGATAACAACTTCATGCGTGGGTTATGAGCAAGTTTGGAATGAAGAATGTTGGTCTCTAAGAACGTTGGATCTCTAAGGGAAGGTGAGGAAGCCTCAGACATGCTGTAATCCATAGGTAAGAGGCCTGGAAGCTCTGATTTATTGATCGCCTTTTTCTAGCTGGCCTCCCAGTTGATGGCTTTCCGTCAGAAATTAACATTTAAAAGAATCTTCATTTACATAAGCCATACAGAAATTTAGCCCCTCTGGACTAAAAGCTGATTACATAATGCTGATACACACGCAGGGGGGAAAGGTTAGTCATCAGATTGGTGATTCTTTTCCAAAAACATTCAATAGAGGATTCCTTTAAAGACCAAGATTCCCTTGTGAATTCAAAGGATGATTCCGTTTACACATATTTTTCAGAAACACATCTGTCATGTGTAAATCAAGATGCATTTGAATAATCTACTTGCCATCCTGAAAACTGTCATTCTTATTCTTTTATGTCTCTATCTTTTTTCTTTCACTGCTACTGATGACTCTCCTGCTGTAACACAGAAATAAAAAAGCCAAGGTGAAAGCAGAGGAAGTGCAGGGGACCATGGCTGAGGAAGCCTTTCCTAGGGAAAATGGAGTGACTAGTGCTGCATTTATAATAATGGGGAATCTGCACCCCAAATGTGTTGCCCTAGTTTTGAGCCTTGTCTGGTTCTACTTCATCATCCCTTGGCTTCATGTCCTTATGTGTATATTTTGCTAACCTTCATTGGTTATATTTTATACAACAAGCACTGTGCTAGGCTATTTGAATATGTTATTTTAATTCATCCTTTAAACAGCTCTGTGAAATAGTTATTATTTTACCACTGCATAGTTTAGGAAACTGAGGCTCAAAGAAGTTAACTAATTTCATTCAGTCATTTACTTAGTGTATCAAGGCACCTTTCATTGTTCATTGGTAATTTCTTTTTAGGGAGGTTTAGTTATTTAACACATGCTTATTTAGCCTGCCCCCTGTGCACTGGGCTGCAAAGAGGAACAAAAAGAGGAGACATTTTGCATAATCATAGAAGCCAAGGTGAAATTGCAGTAATGCATAAGTGGATTTAATGGGGAGAGGGATTTGAGAGAGGGGTTAGGCCTAGTTAGGAATCTTGGGGCAAGCTTGTGGTTGCAGAAAGCAAGTAAGTTGGAATTAACTTGATCAGGGAGGGTTTGAGACAGAAGGAACACCATATGCAAAGGCCCTGAGGCAGGAAAGTGCAAAGGAGGCCACGGCGGCTGAGGTTGGTGAGCTCTGAGCAAGGCCAAATCCGTAGAGCACATTAAGAGGCATCATTTTTATTAAGCCAATAAAAGATATGAGGGGGTGGCGTGGGGAGAAACGATGGTATGAGCAATTTTTAGTTTGTTTTTAGATGATTCTGGATATGAGTGGAGAAGGAATATGAGAAGCCTGAGTTACTTGGGGGACCCCTTTTGGGAGGTAATGCAAGTTTAGATGAAAAATGATGGTGGCTTAGACTGGAGTGATGGGTGGAGACAGAAGAATGCACAGATTTGAGAGACCTTTTGAACATAAAATCAGTAAATGTTAGTGATAGAGTGGCTGTTGGAGAGGAAGAAAATACAGATATCACAAATGATACCCAGTTTTCTGATTAGCCAAAATGAATGGCTGGTAGGCCAGTCACCAAAATAGAAAGTGTAGAAATAAGATCAAATTGGAGGAGTTGGTTATAAACTTCCTTTGCATGTGGCTATTTCGAATTGCCTTTGAGTTAGAGTTGTTCAGGGAATGAAGGCAGGCGGTCTCCTGCTCAGAAGATGGTTGAGAGCTGCTGAGCAGTGTTAGCCGCTGAAGTCATGGGCGTGGATTAGCTTTATTGAAGAGAAAGTACAAATTAGAAACAGGGATGTGCCTTGGAAGGGACCTTGGGGATCTTCAGCGTTTAGTGCTTTGAGTTTGGATGTGAGAAAGACAAAGATCAGCCAGGAAGTTACCAGGAAAGTAAGGCTATTTTAAAATATCAGAAGCCCAAGAAAGACTATTTTAAGAAGGAAGGGATTGCTCAAAGAACCAAATGCTTCAATAAGTCAAGTATAATGACTGATAAAATACCTACTGGATTTAATAACAAGGTGAATGATGACATTAATGAATAGTATTTCAGCCCAGCGATGAGACCAGAACTTAGGTGTAAGTGGGTGAATGGGAGGTAATGAAATGGAGAGAATAAACACAGATGATTCTTACTAGACATTCGGCTGCTTAGAGAAGAAAAGAACAGAGCCATAACTGAAGGAATATGAGTAGTGGAGTAAGTTGTTGGTTTTGTGAGTGTGTGTGTGTGTGTGTGTGTGTGTGATATTAAGACAAAGATTTCCCTTCAAAAATGAAGTTGTGAAGCATGTGACAACATGGATGAACCTGGAGGACATTATGTTGAGTGAAACAAGCCAGATACAAAAGGACAAATACTTTATGATTACCCTATTATGAGCTAAGCATATTATGTGAAATATAAATATATTATGTGAAGTATAAATATAGGTAGAATTGCCTATATAAGACGGTTTTTCTTTGAAGCTGAACAAATGTAAGTTAATACTACAAAATGTTAATATCAGACAAACATCAAGTGAAGGAGACCAAACACAGAGTATTACATATTGTATGATTCCACTCATATAAAATGTAAATATAAATCAATTTGTAAAGATGAGATTAGATTAGTGGTTATATAGGTTTGAGGAAGGAATGCTAAAGACCATGTAGTCTTTCTTTTTTGGAGTAATAAAATTCCTCTAAAATTTTTGAGACGATGAATGTACAACATTGTGATTATACTAAAAGCCATTGATTATACACTGTGGATAGATTATATGGTATGTGAATATATCTCAATAAAAGTGCATAATAAAAAAATAAATAATTGTGCAAGAATAGCCAGAAACAGCAGCTATGTATAGCAGTGGAAATGGAGAGATTGATAGGTGAGGAATTTTCTTGTTTGTTTGTTTGTCTCTTTTTTGTTTATTATTATTATTGAAATAATGAAAACACTCTAAAAATGATTGAAATGATGAATGCACTATTTTGTGATTATAAATTCCATTGATTGTACACTTTGAATGAATTGTGTGCTTTAGTAATATGTATCAATAAAATCAGATTTGTTTAAAAAAAAAGATTTATCTTCAAGAAGTTTACAATTTAATGGAGGGAGCCAGTCAAAGAAACAATTGTACAGCACTTTTATAAATGGAATTACATAAAGACAGTCCCTCACCCTGTCTTGAGGGCATGAGGTGAGCAAGCAAGAGAAAGAACATGCCATCTGTGAAACTGTGGTTTAGTGTGGCATTCTCTTTCAACTTTGACTGAGGCCTCCAAGCAATGGGTGCCAACTATGTCCCTATTACAAAGCAAGGTGATGAACCTCTGGCAGGACTTGCAAAGGAGTTGACTAAAGATGTTTTTAGCACCTTGCTAACTAACTGCTCCCTCTAGCCTCCCGAAGAGGTTGGCAGAGAAAGAGTGGGAAATTAGGGAGATGTGCTCATGCTTCTTTCATGGAGATCCCTGATGGTCTAAGAGTTGCACCCTCAGAGATGAGGTGTTAAGTTGGGTCCTTTTCCTTCATCTCAAGAGTAAGTGAAGAAACTACCAGGAGGCCATGCACTGAGTTCAATATCCCGGAGCTTGATCGTACTGTTGGACCAAACAAGAGCAGAAGTGGCAGGCTGGCTGAGGGGCCAGTGGCAGGGCTGCATTTGGGGAAAAACTACTCATCCAACAGTGGTGGTTCAAAAGTCTGTTCTTCCTGAGGCTGACATGTGAGCAAGTTTTCAAGTTTTGGGATGGGTTTTTCTTAGATCCAATATGAGGGATCTGACAAATAATTCAGAACAGTAAAAAAATAAGGGTTCAGAAGCAAAGATTGGATTAAACAGGAGTGTGAAAGGTTGGTGGCAGAGGGAGAAATGTGAATGGAAATTAAGGGGTCAACCCTTCATCGAAGTTGGGAAAGGAGATACAGGATGCACAGGAAGGGGATTTTCAAGACTCAAGTATAACATCTGTGTGCTGAATCTGAGTGTAACCCATGTAAAGCCAGACTTTCTGGCTTCCAGCTTATGGCCCCCTCCTACATCATGTCCCATTCAAGCAAATAACAGTCCTGCAGCTACAATATCAAATATTTATTGGAAAGCAAATGAACCTTTACTTTTGAAAACCAGGAAGGATCTCTGGTTTATAACACATACCAAAGTATCTTAAAATTCTCTTTTATGTTCATATCTCAATAGCTCAAATGCCCAGCAGTTGCCCCCCTCCCACTTCAAACAGCTCTCCATTCTCAACCACTCCAAATTGTCCTCTAAATCCAGCCAGAATAGGTCTTTTTCCTCCAGTCTCCTTGGCATGCCTTTAGAATCAGTCTATTAAGAGATGAACTCTGCCCTTTGTCCTCCATATTTGGCTATTTCTGGCCTCTCCATCTCCTAAAGCCCCTTTTGTCCCTGTTGCTACTCTTAACACAATGATAGAGACATTTCTGGTGAAGATCGAGGGGCAATGGCTTCTGCCTCTCTGAAGGAATGGAAGAGAAGACCTTGAATATTCATGTTATAGTATTCTGATTTTAATTCACATAAGTATTCTTAAATGCTGCTGGAAGAGTGCCCGAGGAAATGGAACCAAGAGGCTTGACAGAGCGGGTCCTTGAGAAAGAGGACAGGTGAGGACGAAACCTCAGAAAGAAGGAGGACTCTTCTTCCATTGCAGCAGGTGGGGATTGGAGAACGGAGAGGGACATGGAGAGAAGAAAGTTAAAGAAGTCTGGTTGTTAAAGGAGTTTCTTACATGAAGTGACATAATCACCCAGCTAATAATAAGTGGTGAAGAAAGTAGTTGTACCAAATTAGTGGAGGAAAGCTATTACTCCAAAGTTCATTGTTTTTGCAAACCAGAATATATGCATTCATTCATCCATTCATTAATAATACAGACATTCCTGGGACACCTTTCTAGGCAGTGGAGGCATAAAAGTGAACAGGGCACACAAAGTATCTGCCCTCATAGAGCTTTTATTCTAGTGAGGGAGAGGTAGGAGAAGATCATTCACACAGAAACAGACTCAATTTCAAGTATTAGTAATTATTTTAAGGAAAATAATAGAAGGTTATGGGAAGAGAGAGGAAGAGGTGGGAGTGAGAGCAGTTACTTTAGCTAGGGTGTCAGAGACTATCTCCCTTGAAATGATTTGATTTGTATGCTCAGATCTGAACTAGAAGAGTGATAGCCACAATTTTTGTTCTCCTAAAAATGTAAAAGAATTGTCAATGAAGTTGACAATTTAACCAAGAGAGCTAGTCAAATTTAGGAAAGTAAACCAAAATAATTTTCGTAAAGTAGATTTCTAAGAGTAACCCAGAAATGCTTTGAACGACCTTTACTTGCTTATTTAAATGTGCTAAATTACACATGTTGACTTCCCTTAAGACAAATTACTTTGGCTGTTGTTTAGAAATTGCATAATCATACCAAATGAGGCAAAAACAAGGTAAGTCTATGCTGGCATACCTTAGGGAAGAAGGTGGTGAGGTAGAGAAAGTCCTGGGATGGCCAGCTCTAACCCTGTTGTATGATTCCTTAATCCAGGATCATTTTTCTTTATTTTTTATTTATTTTATCTTGATCTCTTGTATGTGTCTTTGCAAACCCCCTTAGATTATTTGGGGCAAAAAGTTGGATGTAGAAATATATAAATAACATATCCTAGAAACTCAATTGTTTCTCTTTTTTTGGTTTTTCACTTCTCTGACCTCCAACACTGATGTGGAAATTTGCATCTGTCATATTGAATTGAAATAGAAGAACCGTGAATTTATAAAAGTTTGGCTCATTTGTAACTGGACTCCCCCAGAAGCTGAGCAGGAGATCTGAAGTGTGAAGAAAGGTGATGTCAGTGGAGATGGTTCTAGCTTTATAAGAATTCTTTGAAGTGGAAGATAAGACATTTTAACCAACACTCGGATGCTTCCAAGCATACCCCTGATATCAGAATTCCCTGAAAGCAGACATCAGAGTCATTTAAAAAAAAAATCTAGATTATAAAGGGAAGAAGGAGTGGGAAGCAGACAAATATTACAAAAGCCCTTAAAAGATAAAAAGCTGCCTTGTTAATGAGGGTGAAAACTCCAGCCAGAATCCCTTGCCTAAAATATGAAATTGTTTCAGGTTCTGTCACTCTCAAATTAAAAATAAATCAAGAGCACATCTATGTGCACTAAAATGTGCATAGTTAACAGTGACTGCAGCCTTTTGCATGCGTGAAGTTAAATTTTAGACTCGTGTCTATGAATTCTATTCATTTATTCATTCAACAAGCAAGCAATTAATAGTCATTATCAAGACTTTTAGAATGCAATTTCTGATTTGCCATGGAGTAGACCATAAAAAAAAACAACTCCCCACTAGGTTTTCTTTTTGCTACCTTGCTAGCATTCAGCCTATTGGGAACATTCTATCTCCTTGTTTTATTTCAATACATTGCTTGTATCAGCACTGATCAATAGAAATAATGCCAACTACATGTTATTTTCTAATACCATCGGTAATCAATGAGATTTTACATTTCTTTCATGCTATATATCTTTGAAATCTGGTAATGGCTATTGGACAGCATAGGACTAAGCTGCTTGCAAATGTGCTTTATCAGGATAACCCAAATAACAATCCTGCTGGGTTGCTATTCACCATGTATTATGTTGATAGAGCTAACAGAAGGAAGCTGGCTCCAGAGCTCATTTCTGTAAATAACCTTTATATTCCTGTTATTGTATAGGGCTGACTGAAAACAGTTGTGACTTCTTTTTAAAAGGGCTGTCTTGAGGATAAATCTCATTTGAAGCTTCAGAGGAACTAAGTTGACTTCGATAATTAAACAGTGTAATGATCATATGCTGAATACTGTAAATAAAAATTCATTAACTTATAATCTGCTACACATGATAAAAATTCTCTTTACACTGTAGAAATGTATTTTTGGCTCGAAGTTTCTCTAGTGTTCTCTATGGAGGAAATAAAACAAATTTAGCAGTTTCAAAACAACAACAACAAAAAAACAAGCATTTGTTTACCTCTACTACATGCCAGCACTGTATTAGGCAAGTCCTGACAGTATAACAGCTTCATCCCCATTCTGATTGAGGTATGAGCTCTTAATGAGTTTTCCTATAAGACTGCCACCATTGTTAGATAAAGAAACATGGAAGTTGAATGACAAAAATATCAATAACATACATATTAATATATTCCGGATATTATCTAAAAGAAGGAAATCTCTCTGGTAGGAAACATCTGAAAAGAAAATCTACCAGTTCTGCTCTGCTACTTGCTATCAATCACTTTAACCTTTCAGTGATTGTGTTTTTCTAATGAGATAGGAGGTGCATGGAAACGTTCCAGGCTCCACAGTGGGAAGGTGACTATGTTGTTAGGGAATTCTTATCATTCTGGATACACAATTAAAGGTCTCTCCTAAATGAAGATCTTTCATTCGACGTGGTCAGAAGCCCTTGCTTGCTAAGTATCTAAAGGATATTCCTGGTGAACGTTTAAACAGCAAGCAACCGCCTAGTACTTGCCGGTGCTTGGGGGCAGGATGTAAGGCATGTTTGAACTCAAGAGCAATAGGAACCAACATTATTGCAACTTCTTCCCTTGGTCTCAAACTTAAACTAAGCTGTCTTGAGCAAAATCAGCTTTCTTCATTTATCTATCCTTGAGGATTTCTCTGCGACGGTATTTAAAGTTACAGCCCCGTGGCAAAAAGGTGGATATTCCGCACATCCTCTTTCATTCTTATGTGGTCATCCTGCTTTTTTGCCTGTACTTAAGTCCTGAAAAACCACTCCAGGTGCCCTATAATCTGCAGCAATGCTCTCTGATAAAGAAATAAAATGTATGATTTCTAAGAGTTTAGGACTGATTTATCCTTTTCATCTATTCTGACATGATTTAATGTTCCAGAACTTGTAAAGTGAACCGATTTTTTTCTTTTTTCTATTGTAAAATTTGTGAATAATTTATGAAGTGAGTGAAAGAGCCATGGCTTTCAATTATTAAAATGCAGTTTGGTTTTGAAAAAAAGACATTAGAGATGTTTGCGTTTGGCCCATTCGTATGTCTTTGTGCAATAGCAAGAAACTCCTACAAATTCAGGGAAGGGTAAGGTGATTTTCAGTGATTTATGGGGTGACTGAGAAGGAGCCAAAAAAGAAAAAAAA
>JAQZBX010028278.1:0-12750 GCA_029593785.1 Cabassous unicinctus | reverse complement strand
TCTCCCACCCTATTTTTCCCCTATTAATAATCTCTTACCTTCATGTGGAACATTTGTTACAGTTGATGAACCAATAGTGAAACAATGCTATTAACCAAAGTCTATAGTTTACCTTATGGATTACACTTTGTGCTGTACAGTTTCATAGGTTTTGACAAATGAATAATGGTATGTATACATCATTGCAATATCATAGAGAACCAATCCAATATCATAAAAATGCTTTGGGTTCCACTTATTCTTCCCTGCTCCTCACTTCAGCACCTCTGGGAACCACTATTTTTATTTTTATTTTTGTTTATTTTTTAATTTTTAATTTTTTTTATTTTGGGTAAAAATCAAATTTTTCACAATACATACCAATATTTGTAAAATGATATATAAATACATATGGATATATGTGCATTTGTTTACATAAATGTTATTTGTTATTTCATTATCCCCAGAAGTTCCTTGTGCTCCTAAGTGGACATTCTCAACTCCCCAACATTTGTCTCAAAGGGATATTTAAATATTTGCATCTATGCTTGAATCATCAGAGATAATTCTCAATATTATATTGAACACTGATTTATACTGCAATATGTCTATCTTTGGAGCTTTGGTTCAGCCAGATAAAGATACCACAAGAAAAGAAAAGCAGAGACACATATATATGTATAGATGTAAAAATCCTCCACAATATATGAGCAAACCAAATTCAACAGCACACTTAAAGAATTATAAGACATGATCAAGTGGGATTTATTCCAGGTGTGGCTCAACATAGGAAAATCAAGTAATATAATATACCACATTAACAGAATGAAGGGAAAAACATATCTCAATTGATGCAAGAAAGGCATTTGTCAAAATTAGCACCCCTTCAGGATAAAAACACTTAGAAAACTAAGAGAAGAGTGACATTTCCTCAACATGATAAAGGGCAAAAACCCACTACTAACATCCTACATAATGGTGAAAGATTGAAAACTTTCCCTCTAAGATCAGGAATAGGACAAGGATGCCCACAGTTACCACTATTATGGAGCATTATACTAAGAATTCTAGCTGGAGCAATTAGGCAAGAAAAATAAAACACATCCATATTGGAAGAGAAGAAGAAACACTACCATATTTTCCCTATTTGTGATGACACAATCTACAATCTTGATGACATGGTCTGAAATATCCACAATATATCTACTAGAGCTCCTACAGAAATTCATCACAGTAGCATGGTGCAAGATCAATGGGGAGAACTTAGTAGTGCTTTTATACACAAGCAATGAACAACTGGAAGAATAAATCAGAAAATTCTATTTACAATAGCAAATTAATATATTAAATATCATTAATTTTAGTAAGGACATGTATACAGGAAACTACAAAACATTTTAAAAAGAAATCAAAGAAAATCTGAATAAATGAAAGGACATTCACTGCCCATGGATTGGAAGGCTAAATGTTGATAAGACATCAACCCTACATAAAGCAATTTATAGAATCAGCACATTCTCTATCAAAATTCCAACAGCCTTCTTTGCAGAAATGGAACTGCCAATCCTCAGACTTATATGGAAGGTTAAGGGGCTCTGAATAGCCAAAACCACCATGAAAAAGAAGAATGAACTTGAAGGACCCACACTTCCAGATCTTAAAACTTATTACAAAGCCACAGTAATAAAAACAGCTTGGTACTGTACAAAGAAAAACATACAGTCCAATGGATTTGAATCTAGAGTTCAGAAATCAACCTACGCATATATGGTCAATTGATCTGTGACAAGGGAGTAAAGACCACTCATTGGAGAAAAATAGTGTCTTCAATAAATGGTGCTAGGAACTCTGGACCTTTACATGCAAAAGAATGAAGGTGAACCCATAGTTTCCACCTGTGATACTTTGAAATTCTGTTATGCATCCCAAAAAGAAAATGATTATGTTCTTAAACTAATTTATTCCTGTGGGTGTGGGGCTGTTTGCATTAATTTGAGTTAAGAGGTTTTGATTGACTCCTTGATAAGATCAATTCAGGGCTTTTGATTGGACTAAGTAAATGAGGCATGACTAAGGTTTTGTCTCAGCCCTCTTGCTTGGTCTTACATAAATGGAGACACAGGGAGTAAGGAAGCAGGCATTTTTAAAATATATTTTTATTACAGAATTTGTGAACTTACAGAACAATCATGCACATATGTAGAATTCCCATACAATAGCCCTTCACCAACACACCACACCTTTTCGGAAGATTTGTTATAGATTATGTGATAATATCATCAGACTTTTACCACTAGCTATGGCCCACAGAGCACATTTGGTATATTTTTTCCACACTCCCTATTATTAAAAGTACATCTTTGGTCTTGATAAAAGCATATTACAGTATTGCTTTTAACTATAGTCCATAGTCTACTTTTGATCCTGCTGTGTGAGAGAGGACTCAGGATCACCAGCAGCCAAAGCTTAAGCATGAAGCCCCAAAGAGGTTGAGCTCCCAGAGCAGTTCAAGGTTGAATAGACAAACCCTATGTTTGGTTGCCCACAGCTGAACTCCAGGAGATGGTAGAGTCTGGAGGGGAAGGCAGAGACTTCTGCAGAGATCAGTAGCCATCTGGTTCACCATGTGACAAGATCTTGAGAAAGCATCTCTGCCGATGCCTTGACTTGGGCATTTTATCACCTCAAAATGGTAAGCTTTCACCCCAAATAAATCTCCTTCATAAAAGCCACCCCATGTCTGGTACTTTGCATCAGCCTGTACGTGGCAAATTAAGACACCCCCTTATAAAACAATCCACTTCAAATGGATGAAATACATAAATATAAAAGCCAAAGTTATAAAATTCTTAGAAGAAAATGTAAGGAAGCATCTTCAGGCCCCTGTGGTAGATACTGGTTTCCTAAAATTTGTGCCCAAAGCATAAACAACAAAAGAAATAAATAACAGATAAATAAGACCGCATCAAAATTAAAATCTTTTCCACCTTAAAGGGCTTTATCATGAAAGTAAAACGATGACCTACACAATGAGAGAAAACATTTGGAAACCACACATTCAATATGAGTTTAATATCCAGAATACATAAAGAAATCCTTCAACTCCATAACAAAAAGACAAAGAATCCAATTAGAAAATGGGCAAAAGCCTTGAATAGACATTTCTCCAAAGACAATACGCAAATGGTCAAAGTGTAAATGAAAATGTATTCAACATAATTAGCCATTAGGGAAATGCAAATCAAAACCAGAATGAAACATATTTCACACCACTAGCATGGCTACTTTTAAAACAAATGGGTTACATGGGTTGGAGGAGATGTGAATGAGTAAGAACACTCATTGGTGGGAACGTAAAATGGTGCAGCCACTGTGGAAGTCAGTTTGGCAGTTCCTCACAAAGGTAAATATAAAATTATTAAATGAATTGACAATAGAACCAAAAGAATTGGAAGTAGTGACTCAAACATATATTTGCACACTGATGATCACAGTGACATTGTTTACAATTGCTAAAAGATAGAAGCAAACCAAGTGTCTCACAACTGATGCCTGGATTTATAAATGTGGTATATACACACAATATTATATTATCAATCATAAAAAAATGAAGTTCTTATCTATGCAACAACATGGATAGGCCTAGAAGACATTATGTTGCGTGAAATAAGCCTGGTGCAAAATAAATTTTGTATTATTTATCTGATATAAAGTAATTAGAATCTTGAATATAGGTCACCAGGGAATGGGTTGGTGGTACAGAATTGGGAGATAAGGTGTAAAATGCAGATGGTTTCTATTTGGAATTATAGAAATGTTTTGTTAATGGATGGTGTTGATAGTAGCACAACAGGTCATCAAAGTAATTAACAACACTGAAATATACATCTGAATAAGGTTAAAAGGGGGAAATATTATACTGTATATATGGTACAAGTACAAACTAAAAGAAAAATCTATGTAACTGCATAACACAGTGAACCCTAAGTTAAAACATGGACCATAGTTAATAGTATATCTATAAAATTATGTTTTCATCAATTTTAATGAATATATCACACCAATGGAGGGTTTTAATAATAGTTTGCTATATGAGAATCTTGTATTTTATGTAAACTCACAACTTCTCTAATAAAAAAATTTCAAAAGGGATAAGAATACAATGAAGGAGGCTGGCAGACACCATACAATCAAGTAATCATTGTGAACATCACTGCTAATGGGACTTATCAAAACCAGTGGATTCAGGATGCAATGAGAAGAACGTAGCATCATTCTGTTATCCCTGCCAAAGATGCATAATTTGAAACTCATAAATATAAGGGAGGAATATTATCTCAAATTGAGGGAATTTCCACCAGTACCTGACCAGCATGTTCAAAAGTAATAAGGTCATGGAACTCAAGAAACACTATGGAACATGAGCAGTTTGAAAGATATCAAGAAAACAACGGATGATCTGTACTGCATGCTTCTGCTAAATGGAAACTTTTGGAATAATAAGTGAAACTTGAGTGGTATATATGGATTACTGGGTGGTAATATATCAATTTCATCTCCTGATGTTGATAGTTCTCTTGTGGCTATATAGGAAAACATCTTTATTTGTGGGATATTTTATATTAAAATATTTTTGTGTTGATGAAAATACCATTATACGAAGCACTGATTTATACTGCAGTATAACTATATTTAAAGCTGTGGTTCTCAAAAAAGGATAATTCTTCTCCTTAAGAAAAGTTGGAGACATTTGAGATTTTCACAATTCAGGAGGGAAACTTCTTGGATGTAGTGGGTCTAGATAAGGATGTTACCAAGTGTCCAATAATACACAGGGCAATGCCCTACATCAAGGAATTAAAGAGAAAACCTGATTTGTAGTGAAATGAAAAGGGAATGTATGACCTAGAGAAATGCTTTTGAAGTTTCTATATCAAGCAGGTTTCTCACAGAAACATGTTTCCATTTTTAATAGATATAAGGAAGGGCTTATCACCTTACTCTAGTTATTTTTGAGTGCATGGTTTTAACTTGCGCTTAAAATTGCATATATGTAAATAGGAAAGATGAGGGGTGTGATGAGGTACTAATCTTGCTGTGCTCCTTCATCTGTGTGTTTTAGACTCAAGTGTGTTCCATTTGTGAAAGTTAACCAAACTGTATATTTATGACTTATGTACTTTTCTGAAAGTACAATATAATTCAATGAAACATTTAAAGACTCAACAGTTAAGAAAATGTAAGTAAGAGAAATTGTAGAAATTTTGGAAGCATTCTTTCCTTTGCCTGGAAATCCCTAAAGAGTATATTATTACAGACAACTTTAGAGAAAGGACTGATATTCAAAAAGTAACCTGAAGATCAGTATAACTTGAGGTCTTATGGGAAATACAAATTCTCAGGCTCCACTTGAACTGGAATCAGAAATTCTGCATTGTGTCATGAAGTCCCTGTTTTAATAAATCCTCCTGGTGAGTATGATGTACACTGAAGTGTTATAAGCATGGATCTAGAGAGGACATGCTCATTCACTATGCTACCAATAAACATAAAAACCATATCGAAAGCTTGAAATTAATGGATAGTGCATAATGGAGAAAGAAGTTGTGGCATAGGGAAAAGGATGGTCTCTTCTATGGTTCTTAAGGACAATGGTTTATAATAACAACGACAATAGCATCATCAATCATTTATTCATAGCTTAAAATATGGAATGAACTATTTTAATGCTTTACACATACTAAATAATTAACTCCTCAAAATAGCCCAGTGAGGAAGGTATTTGATGGTCATTTTACAGATGAGGTAACTGATGCCAAGAGAGGTTAATTAACTTGCTCTAACTCACACAGCTATCAAGTATTGGAACTGGGATCCAAACTCAGGCATTTGTCTCCCCAGTAACTGCTCTTGCCAGGCACTAGTCACTCAAGATGCCAAGACGCTGGGTAACATGAAGATGCTTCACTTCAATGTGAAAAAAAACAAAACTAAATTAAAAAGGAAACAATTTCAGCAACTGTTTGTGAATTTGGGGACGAGAAGAGGGTAAAAATATTTTTTTGGCTATCCAAATTTTGGTATATTGGGCTGTTGAAACAAAATGTGATAATATATATAGTGTCCAGCGAAAGGACCCAATGTAATATATTATCATTATGTGAAGTCCTCTTCTCTCACACTTTGCTTAGTAAGAAAATTATTTCAAATGTCTACACACGTTATATTGTGGCACTTGTGGTCAATGTGTTGGTGCAATTTTTGTACATTTTAAACTTGGTCAATTGTGTCATCCTCTAGCACATTATCTTATTTTAAAATCCGTAAATAATTCATCACTTCTGAAATTATATCATTAATTTACTTATTACTCATTTATTTTCAGTCATTCATCACTACCATCACCACCAAACTTCCAGAATGTGGTAGCATGACTTATGCTAGTTTATTGCTGTTTTCTATTACCTAGACATCAGACTGGTACATAGTAGGCACTTGATAAATATTTTGTTGAGTAAGTGAATGAATTTTAAATTTGACCTGGTAATTCAGATGGAATAATAACAAATACAATTCCAGGTACAACTCCAGTTACAATGAGCCAGAAAAATGAAGCTAAGACAGTAGGAAGAAAATCTTGAGGAAGAAATCTGAGTCCAAGTGTGGATTCAGGAGTGATTTCCTGCTCCAGACATTGTTTCAGTTAAGTTTTAAAAGTTATTATTAATTAGTGAAGTTGTAGGTTTAGGCAAAATCATGTAAAAATACAGCATTCTCATACACATTCCCTCTTCCCATCATTAACACCTTGCGTTAGAGTGTTACTTTTGAATAACAGACCAGACTAAAACTCATGACTTAAAAAAAAAAGGAAGATTGTATTTCTCATGATTTTCTTGTGGAATGGGTGGTTGTTCGGGTCTGGGGTAGCTTGGCTGAGAATTCTGTTGGATGGCATTGACTACATATTTAGAGTCGAAGTTGAAATGGCCATGGTGACTGGCTTCTCTCCAAGTTGCCTCTCATTCTCTAGGGGACTAGTGGAGATTTGTTACCATGGTAGCAGAAGGGAAACTGGCAGCAAGAGAAGGCATAAGCCCTGTTCAAGTGTTTTATAAGCCTCTGCTTGGCAATGTCACAATGTCCAATGCAAGTTACATGGTCAAGCCTTGATAAAGCAAAGACTACACTTCCTGATGGGAAGAGCAGCACAGTTACATTGAAAAAGGATGTGCGCAGGGAATTGGGAGAAATTTATGGTGGCTTTGCAATCATCCACAGATATTCTGATAGAGGAGGTAATTATAACTCAGTTCAAAATAAGCTAAAAAAATATATTTCTCTTACTGGAATCAGGATAATCCTGTGGTGATCATGGTCACCTATGTGACACTGTGCCTCTCCCTCTTATGCCTCCTACAGGCAGCCCTTATTTTCCTCCTGTGCTGATCCATCCAGAACATGAGCACCTTGATCCACCTGCAGCCCTTGCTCTGCTTCTTCTAGGCCTAACTTGTCTTCTTCATAAGAATTAACAGAACTGAGCCCCAGGTAGAAAAACTAACCAAGTTAATTCCCATTTATGGGTAGCTTGCTGATGAGAAAAAGGAGGTATATGAAGAGGTAATATGACAAGACATAGCTCAATGGCATACTTTGAGAATTATTGATTTGTGGCTACCATTTATAAAGCACTACCAAGCCCTGTGATTTATATAATTTAATTAGCTGAATCATATATAATTTAATAAATGTTTATTTAGGGCTAACTCTGCATCTAGAACTAAAACATTATCCAATTAAAAGGTAAAGAATTTGCTTCATGGAATGGGGAAACACATAGGGTTTCAGGAACACATAGGTGAGACACCTAGCAATGTCATAATTGGAAAAGAATTCCTGAAGGAATGGGGAGTAGAGGAAGACTGAGGAAGAAAAGGTAACCCTGTTGAAAAGAGAAGAAGAGACTGGAAAGTACATGTTACAGGAATTCAGAACTGAAAGATAATTTTATTAGTATTATTATTATCATGATCATCATTATTATTTTATAAGAGCAATTGTAAGTTTACATAAAAACATACAAAATTACAAAATTCCCATATTTCCCTGTCCCCACATAAATAAAGTTTTCTCTATTTTTAACATTTTGCATTAATGTAGTACATTTTTACAACTGATGGAACAATATTAGCATAATTATATACTATTAACTAAAATCAATATTTTTCATTAGTTTCCACACTTTGTGTTTAACAGTTCAATGCATTTTTAAAATTTTTATTCTGATACCTTGTATACAGCCTAAAACTTTGTATAATAACCACTTACAAATATCCATTTGAATGGTGTAAATTATATACACAGAGTGTTTGAAAAAAGATAGGAACATGGCCAAGAGAAGAACCAGGCTTAACAAATGGGACAACCTAAGAAATTTTATGAGGACAGTACAGAGAACCCACAAATGAGATGTTTCCTTTGGAGAGTAATGGGAACATATAGAATAATGTTTATGCAGCTTCATAGGATTTAGTTATAAACCATAAAAGACCATGTTAGTTCTTAACTTGTATTCCAAATAGAACAAAGAAAGAAGGAATTCAGACTTTCTGTATTAGAGAATATCTAGTGATAGAATTTTATTTTCGAAGAAAAAAATATAAGGGAGATGAGTATAATGGCAAAGTGTGATTGAAGTAATGTGAATTGAAGTCTAAATAGATAAGGAAGAAAATGAATGCAGTGAGGAATAAGCTAATAAGTAGAAAGTAGAAGGATCAAAGCAAGGTTTAAGTACAGGGATGTTTGGAGTAATCGCATTTAAAAAAAAACCTGGAAGGATATTTTAGGAAAAGAATGTCTGAAGGAGTGTGTCCATGGAAGTGAGTGTCCAAGTGTGGAGACAAAAATAGGTATGGCCACATAAATAGGTGTCCAAAGTGAAATGAGGACCTTCATGTAGGCTTAGAGGGCAAGAAATCATGGGTTTTTAGGACATTGATGCCAATGGGAATGCAAATAGGGACTACATTAGACTTGTTACTATCCTAGCAATGGAAGAACTTGAAACATTGATATAAAGGCAGTGGTCACTAGGGGTTCTGAGGGGAGGGTGTGGGAAGAACATGTATAATAACATGGGGCATTTCAGGGATATTGGAATTCTTCTGAATGACATTGCAATGATGGATACAGGCTATTATACATTATGTGAAAACCTATAAAAATGTGTGGTGCAAAGTACCACAAATGTATCAAATGTAATATGAACTATTGACCATGGTTAGTAGCAATGCTGCAATATGTGTTTATCAATTGTAACAAATGTATCACACTAAAAAAAGATGTTGTTAATCGAGGAAAACTGTGTGGGGGGTGGGGGGTATATCCCTATATTTTTAAAGTATCATTTATGTAATCTAAAGCTTCTTTAAATATTAAATTAAATTAAATTTTAAAAGAAATTCATGAACCAAGTTAATGGACATTAAAGTCTTCCAGGATAATGGCAAAAGTTGCAGAAGGTGATCAAATCTTAAAATCATGAAAAGGAGCCATTCAACAATTAGCAAATTGCAAGGGTAAGAAAGGATAAAGAAGGACACAGCTGTAGCTGGATAGCAGAAACCTCTGTAAAGTAGTAATTGTCAGGAGATGGCAGTGATGGGTAAAGAGCATTCTGACCTTCATGGTTCATCCACATTGTTTTGTGGCTGAATGATAGTCCATTGTGTGTATACAGCACATTTTGTTTATCTATGTATCTACTGAAAGATCTTTGGGTTGTTTTTACATTTTAATCTTTGTGAATATTACTGCTAAGAATATTGATGTACAAACATTTGTTTGAGTCCCTGCTTTCATTTCTTTTGTGTATACACCAAGAAGTTGGAATTCTGGCCCATAAAGTGATTCTATGTTCAACTTTTAAAATAAAAAGACCCACCTTCAGATTTCAAGGTGCATAAAGTTCATTTGAAGAAGAAGCACTCACTAAAGATGGATTTAAGGGAAGTAGCATTTAAAGAAATAATTAAATTTTAGAAAGATAAAGGATCTGAAGAGAAATTTCATTAAAGAAGTGAAAGGTACCTTACAGGGCCCCAAGGAAGGTTTAGGGGGTGGCAAGCAGTAGGAGAATGGGATTGGGCCAAGGAAACACGAAGCTGTAAGTGGATGAGAGCATGGGAAATGAGAAATGACCAAAAGGAGCAGTTTGAACAATGGCAAACATGATAGGCATGAGATACATGTTGGAATTAGCTCACCAGAAGTTTTGCAGAACTTGTTTTGGCAGAAAATTTTGCAGAAGGGGAAGAATAAATTCTTTCTAGGAGACTTTCTAGTGGAGGCCTGTACACCTAAAGAAGCAGAGAAGGCAGATTATTTTAGTTCCTAAAACTTTGAAATATTTAATAATTTCTTGCTTTTTGCAAATATTTTATATTTAGAAATGGAAACTGTGAAATTTATTTGTGAATTTAATGTTCCCAAGTTTATAACTTTCTTGAATAGTTTAAAGGCAAATATTGTATGATCTTGCTTATATGATATTCCTAAAATAAACAAATTCATGGAGACCGATAGTAGAGTACAGTTTACCAGAGTTCAAGACAGTGGAGGAAAAGGGGGAGTTATTGATTAACGGATGCAGAGATTCAGTTTGAGAGGATGAAAGAGTTGGGGTAATCGACATTGATGATGGTAACTCAATATTATGAATGCAATTAATACAACTTAACTGTAAATGGAACGTGGTTAAAATTTAAAATTTTGAGTTTACATATGTACTACAATAAAAGTTAAAAAAAGAAACTATTTAAAGGGAAATTCAAATCCAGGACACAGCTGTGCACATCCTTAGAAAGTAAAGACTAGCAACACTTATATAAGGAAAGAATAGGATAACATTAGAAGAGAATACATGATGGAAAAAATGGACTAAATCTTTTTTTATTTAGAGGAGACCATCCCAAAATATCTAACTACTGCTTAACAATAACATGAAGGAATAATGTAGACTTATATTTATAGAAAAAAGATTGAATTTTCCTTAAAAAAATATAACTCAACAAAGAGTTATGGGGGTATATAAAATGACCTGTCACTTTCACTAGTTAACAAGTCTAAACAAGAATATTCAAAGAAGGCTAAACAACTTTCCTCCACCAAACTTGTCCAGAGACAGCCCTAGTGAATACCATATGTTGTGATTTTTGTTCCCATAAAACAATCCGGTAACCCTTTTACCCCTTTCCACATGCTATGTTCCATCACTGCAGGGGCATTGCATTATTTGTACTTGGCCTCCTTCACCTGGATGCTCCTTGAAGGCCTCTACCTCTTCCTCATTATCAAGAACCTCGATGTGGTTACCTACACCAGTGCAAGCAGATTCAGGAAGTGGTTAATGCACCTTTTTGGTCACGGGATCCCAATTGAGATCATGGCTCTGTCTGCAGGACTCAACGCCCATGGATATGGCATACCTGTGTAGTGAGTGTGACGCTGAACTTGTACTTATAGAAGTACATACACCTGTCTACACATGAAACCAAGGTAAGGAACACAGGAACCTATTTGTTTGGACAGACATTATCATTATCATCATTAATAATGATATTGTCAACCATAATAGTAATAGTGATGGTGAAAGTACCTCTCATTTGCTATATTCTATGTTCAGGCTCGATGCTAAGCACTTGATAGACAGTAATCAAATCAGCACTCAGAACCTCCACTTGAAGTAAAGATTATCCTTATGTCCTCATTTAAAAGGTCAGGACAGTGAGCCTCAGTGAAGTTTGCAAGATCATATAGGATTAGTACCTATCTGACCGGTCTGCTTCAGTAAAGTGTGCTCTTTGCACTACATGCTGCTGCTACTATAAATCATTAGTTTCACAATATAAAGCAATTTACTCATATTCTTACATTTTTCTTCTCATCAATATCATAGTATAGGGAGAAAATATTTTGGTAATTAAAACATAAATAGTTAAAGTTATTTACATTACCACTCTAGTTTATATTGTCATATGCTCTTATGGATATAATCATTTTGTACAGGATGGAAAGCTTCCTAGAGATCACTTAATTCACTCCTTCCCTAAGTTTACATGTTACAAAAATAGCCTGAAATTGGAAGAAAATATAATTATTTTGAAATGAAGGGGAGAAAAAGTACCTATGTGGATAAACCAGAAATGGAATGGTTTTTTTAAGTTAGTTACAGTGCCAGGAGGCAAATTTCTACTGTCAAGAAAGACACCATGTGTGAAGTCCTAACCCACTCACAATGTTGGCCACAAAATACAGAATGCATGATACTTCAAAAATGTTTAAAAATTGGAAATCATGCTCTCTGATAAACAAACATTTTTGAGATACTTGTAATCCCAAGAGTACTTCTAAATATAAAATGTCATGTGAATCTTTTTAGAAAAATCATATCCTCATCATTCCTGTAAATATTCTGCCCAAGTCTGAGATTCTGCCTGAATGGCAGAAATCTGTGGATTTCTATTTTCAACTAAATAGATTGATAGTCATCCTATTCCATTCAAATTCTCTAATTTTTCTTGGGATGGTTTGTCTCCATTCTTACACTCTCTATGAGAGAATGTAGCAGGACTCACCAGGATGGGAATTCAATATTACATTGATTATTCTGTGGGTCTCCACATACTGAGAGAACACCCCATAAACACATGAATATACTGACATTCTATAAAAGCATGCCCCATGTGCACCTCCACACACACATCT
>JAQZBX010028277.1:0-27887 GCA_029593785.1 Cabassous unicinctus | reverse complement strand
GATTTATTTATTTATCCCCCCCTTGCTGCTTGTGTTTTACTGTGTCCATTCGCTGTGTGTTTCTTCCGTGTCCGCTTATCTCCCCCTTGCTGTGAGGTCCTGCTGCATCAGCCCACTATGCCTTGCGGGCCGGCCTGCTCTCACAAGGAGGCCCCGGGAAGCAAACCCGGGGCCTCCCATATGGTAAACGGGAGCTCTATCCATTGAGCCACACCCACTTCCCAAGCCTCTCCCTTTTTGATGTTAGAAAGAGAAGGTCTTCTCTAAGCCAAACTCGGAATATAAACATACTACCTTGCCCCCGGCATGGGACATGACTCCAGGGGATTACACTCCCTGGCACTGAGGGATTACTACCAAGCACCAACTAGCAATGCATCTGGAAAAAGACTTTGACCCAAAGGGGGAAATGGTAAATACAAATGAATTTTTATGGCTAAGAGACTTCAAAGTGAGTTGGGAGGTCATTCCAAAGGTTACACTTATGCAAGTCTCAGCAGGATCTCATTGACTGCCGCAGTAAATAGTTCTTCAAATAGTGGGGCTCCTGAAGGCTCTAGACACATCCAGAAACTATAAGCAGTGCAGACAGCTCAGGAATTCAGCACCCTGTCAGTGGGCCTTACTTTGGAATTTATGCTCCCCAGTGTAACAGAGTTAGACTCATGTATAGGTTCTCTACACATGGCTCTTCTACCCCTTTTATTTGTACCTATAATTAGCATAATACTTGATAAATATATGTCCCAGAGATTTAAATCTTTGGTCTGTCCATGTGCCAGTTGAGACCTGAATTTCTACTGAGTAGAGTTGCAACACCTACTTTCCAGTTCGTTGGACTCACTGAGGAAAACTAACAAGGAGATGACAATGGACAACACCCATCCCTAAAAACAGAGAGTGTCTGCAAATGCAAGCAAGACAGTTCCAACCATAATGTGGGGGCTTTTCTGGGACTCAGGAATCATCCTGAATGGCACTGCAATGACAGATATATGCCATTATGTATCTTCCCATAGCCTGCAGAATTGTGTAGGAGAGAGTGTAAACTACAATGTGAACTGTGGTCCATGCTCAATGGCAATGCCCCAGGATGTGTTTATCAATTGCAATGAATGTGCCACACTAATGAAGGATGTTGCTTATATGGGAGGGTGTGAGAAGTGTGGGGAGCGGGGCATATGGGAATCCCTATATTTTTTGTGTAACAGTTGTGTAATCTAAGTATCTCCTAAAAAATAAAAAAATGTTTTAAAAAAGAGATAGTTCCAACCATCTGCCCCATGGGATCAAAGCCCCCTCTCATTTAGAAGCAGAGTGGGCATCACCATACCAAAATCCTCAAGATTGGGGAATGAACAATGGACTAAAGTAGGCTTATTATTATTCTACTATAGACTTATTATTATTTTAACATTGGAAGAACTCTTATCATTGATGTAAAGGCAGTGGCCACCAGAGGTTCTGAAGGATGGGAAAGGAAAGAATAGGTGAATATGGGGGCATTTGGGAGACATTGGATTTGTTCTGCATGACATTGCAATGACGGATACAGGCCATTATATATTTTGTCATAACCTACAAAATTGTGTGGGACAGAGGGTAAACTATAATGTAAACTGTAGTCCATGGTTAGTAGCAATGCTTCAATGTGGATTCATCAATTGTAACAAGTGTACCACACTAATAAATGATGTTGTTAATGGGGGAAAGTGTGGGAGGGGGAAGGGGGGCATATGGGAATCCCTTATATTTTTTTATGTAGCATTTATGTAATCTAATGCTTCTTTAAAAATTAATTTAAAAAGAACATGTCTAATTTGAGATAAATAATTTACCCAAAAAGTCCACTTATTTACTCTTTTTATTTAAAAGGGCCAAATTTTCTTTCTAATCCAAAAACTTATGCTTCCTTTTCTTAGCTATACCAGTGCAATACTAAGTGCCCTGTGGCTCCATTTGATATGTTTTCCTAACACTAATTTTAGTATATTGTTTCCAAAGTTTGCAAAACTCTTATAACCATTTTATATTTCCTATTACATCTCCCCATCTTTTCAATATCTATCTATTTGTCTATCTATCTATCTACCTATCTCTATCTAGCTAATCACCTATCTAGACAGGTGCAATGTCATAATGATGGTATCATTATAATTGAGATCTGTAACTTGTATGAATTCCATAAGTAAAATTATAAGGAAACCTGTGACTTAGGGCAATACTTTTGTTTTCACTTTGTTTTGGTTTGTGTTTTTACAAGCTAACTATTAAAATTTATGCATCCATTGTTGATTTGAGAATTATTTTTAATGTTTGGAATATTGTATGCATTTGCTTTTATTATATATGGAGTAAAATATATTTTCTGTTCATGTTAAAAAAAAAAAAAAGAAAAGAAAAAAAAAGTGAAGGCCTGGTTGCCAGTATTTAAAGAACTTAGTGAGGGACAGTGGTCTCAGCACCTGGTAGGCATGTTTGGTAAACCCACTTGTTTTCTGTATGGTATTCTCCTTCAACACTGTCTGGTGTTTCTTCAGTGCAGTCATCCTGCTTTACTCTTTCCTTATTTTACAGGGTAGATAAGGAGCAATTGTTGGCGTGTATGGACCTTAATCTATCTTAAGCAGAGTTTCAATACGTTCTTTTTATGCTAGCTCCGCCTTCCCTCACTTGCAGAGATCCATATAAACAGAGATTTTTGAGACTTGGTGTCAGGGTGGTCAGCTCCTGTAAATTGGGTTGTTTATTAACTCTGCCTGCTCAGCTCTCAGGTCTGCCCTTTACTGCTATCCGTTTGCATTCCAGCTTTGAAATATTTTTTGCTCTGGTTGATGTCATAAACATCCCCTGGAAAAGTCTCTCCTCAGAATCAACTAACAAAATGACAAATCCCACTTCCTTGTACTCTGGAGTATTATAGAGACTAGAGAAGGACTCCACAAATGCTGAATCGAAGGCCAAGAAAAAAAATTGCACGCTAAAATCAGGTAGGAGATTTACCACCGGGACTCACCTGTCTGAACCAGTTCCCCTTTCTCTTTCCCACACAGCCACTGAATAACAGTCACACAGAGGCAGCATGGCCTGGATTCCACCTCCGGTGAATGCAGACCATAGAGACACTCACAGCCATAAATTGGAACCCCACGTCTATCCGAGCACAGAGAGGTAAGTCTACAGAGACCCCGTAGATGAGGAGACCCCATAGATAAGGAGGGCCACATTTAAAAATATATACAATGTTCTGTGTATATCTGTTAGGTCTAGTTCCTTTATCATATTATTCAAGTTCTCTGTTTCCTTATTGATCTTCAGTCTAGGTGTTCTATCTATTGATGAGAGTGGTGTATTGAAGTCATCAACTATTATTGTAGAGGTGTCTATTTCTCCCCTCAGATTTGCCAGTGTTTTGCCTCCTGTTATTTGTTGCACCATGGTTAGATGCAAAAATATTTAGGATTGCTATTTCTTCTTGGTGAGTTGACACTTTTATTAATATATTTGCCTTTCTTTGTGTCTTATAATAACTTTTAACTTAAAGTCTATTTTGTCTGTTATTAGTATAGCTACCCCAAATCTCTTTTGGGCACTATTTGCATGGATTATCTTTTTCCATTCTTTCACTTTCAACCTACTTGTGTCTTTGAGTCTGAGTGTCTTGAAAACAAAATATAGTTAGATTATGCTTTTTAATCAATTGTTCTAATCTGTGTCTTTTCATTGGGGAATTTAAAACATTAACATTCAGGGTTATTTTTGTAAAGGCAATACTTCAACTATTTTGTTTTTTGGATTTTATGTGTTTTATCTTTTTTGGCTCTCTTTCCCTTTATTGTAGCCTCCTTTTCTGAATAGTTGAACTTTTGTGATTTATCTGACTGATGTCATTATCATTTGTGTATTTTTAAAATACTTCCCTAGGGGTTACCCTAGAATTTGCATTATGCAACTCATATCTAAAACCTACTAAATTGAAGAGATACCAACTTAGCTTCAATAACATGCACATTCTCTGTGCCCATATTCCTCCATTTCCTCTCTTTATGTTAGTTTTTATCCCACCTTAACCCTTTATATTTTGTGTGTCCATTATCAGAAATATGACTTTTTCTATTCAATTATAGAAATTAAAGAGTAAAGTTATATATTGAGAATACAGTACTATTGGGTTTTGCATTTGCCCCTTTAGTTACCTTTAGTGAAGGTTTTCATGTCTTCACATCACTCCAAGCCACTCTCTCTTGTCTTTTCCTTTCTACCTGAGGGACTCCTTTTAGTAATTCTTGTAGGGCAGGTGTTTTATTAAGGAACTCTCTCAGTTTCTGTTTATCTGAGAATGTTTTAAACTCTCCTCGATTTTGAAGGACAGTTTTGATGGGTAAAGAATTTTTGGCTGACTGTTTCTCTTTGAGTTGATTGTAAAGTTTTGACAATGAATGGTGGTATCTTTATCTGGCTTTGGTATGAGAGTGATATTGGCCTCGTAGAATGACTTAGGGATTTTCTCTTATCTTCAAATTTTTGGAAGAATTTGAGAAGAACTGGGGCTAATTTATCTTGGAGTGTTTGGTAGAATTCACTTGTGAAGCCATCTGGTCATGGGCTTTTTTTTGTTGGGAGGATTTTGATTACTGATTCAATCTCTTTACTTACAATTAGTTTGCTAAGATCCTCCCTTTCTTTTTGAGTCAATGTAGGTAGTTTGTATGTTTCTAAGACATTGTCCATTTCATCTAGGTTATCTGACTTATTGGCATACAGTTATTCATAGGGTCCTCATAGTCCTTTTCACTTCAGCAGAGTTGGTAGTAATGTCCCTCTTTTTATTTCTAATTTTTATTATATGTATCCTTTCTCTTTTTTCTTGTTCAATGTAGATAAAGGTTTGTCAATTTTATTGGTCTCTACAAACAGCCAGCTTTTGGTTTTGTTGATTCTTCCCATTGTTTATTTTATTTTCTATTTCATTTATCTTCACTGTCATCTTTGCTAATTCCTTCCTTCTGTTCACTTAGGCTTTAGTTTGCTCTTCTTTTTCTAGGTCTTCCACTTTTGAGGTTAGGTCTCTATTTGAAGTCTTTCTGCTTTTTTAATGTAAGCATTTAGAACCATAAATTTCATTTTCAGCACTGCCTTCACTGCATTCCATAAGCTTTGGTATGTTGTAGTTTCACTTTCTTTTGCCTCATGCTATTTCCTAATTTCACTTGTGATTTCCTCTTTAACCCATTGGTTGTTTAAGAGTGTATTGTTTAATTTCCCTACATTAGTGAAGTTTCAATTTCTCCTTCTATTATTGCTTTTGAGCTTCATTCCATTGTGGTCAGAGAATATAAAGGACTAACTGGGACAATTGATGAAATTGAATGAGGTCTGAGGTTTAGGTGGTAGTGAAGCAGGCTGGTAAAATAGGGAATCAATAGATAAATCTGGAACCTGGCAAAAAGTCCACGTGGACACTTATACCCCCAAGATGGCTGCTGGAAGACCCTCACAAGATTCTGCCATTCGGAATGAGATTTCCTCGGAAAGCCAAGAGAAGCCCTGGATATTCTACAGGGGCCTTATCATTGGGCCCTCCTGGGGGATTGATTGGTGGGGTAATGAATCAAAACCACAAACAGCTGGGACTCCTCCCATGCCATTAGCAAAGGGGAGAATAATTAATGGTTTAAAAAGCAAGCGCAAAGACCTTTTGCTCGCTCGCGCTCTCTCTCTCTCTCTCTCTCTCTCTCTCTCTCTCTCTCTCTCTCTCTCTCTCTCGCCTTGGGACCCCTGTTCTGGCCTTCTTCGCCCCTGCCTGGATCACTGAGCAAGTAAAACCTGGCATTTATAATCTATAATGGGAAATTGTATTCTATAAATCAGTCGTCTTTATCACTTTTCAGCCCCTTCCTCTCTACCTGGGATCTATGATCTGTTATTTCCTCCCATTTCTCTTCCCTCTCTACCTTAATAAATTACTGGCTTAAAATAACGCGGCGTGCTCTTGAAATCCAGTTACAGCAGTAATGTATCAATGTTTCCCTGATTTGGATGATCATTAAAGGTTATGTGGTAGAACGTTTTAAGAACTACACACTCAAGTATTCAGGGGTGATGGGGCACCACATTGGCAACTTACTCTGTCTGAGTTGGGGTCAGAAAGAGGAAAGATCTTTGAAGTACTTGCAGTTTGGGGATAGGTTGAAATTATTTCAATGTTTAAAAACAGTAGGAAAAAAATCCCTTTCTTTTGGGAAATTATATTTCAGCAAGAAGAGACAAACAAAAGATAAATAAATAAGTAAAATATCTGGTATGTCAAATGGTTATAGGCTTGAGCCCTGGGGCACACCCACATTTAGAGATTAAATGGCAGAGAAAGAACTAGGAAGGGAGATGAGGAGCAGTCACTGAAGTATGATGTAGAACAGGAGAAACCAAAAGAGAAAAAGTTTTCCAGAGTATAAAGTGGTTCAATTGCCAAATGCCATTGAGAGATGAATTAGGATGAACAGATGATCACTGGATTTGGCAAAAAAAAAGAGCAGTGTTAGTCAAGTGAGGATAAAAGCCAGGTTAGATGAGCAAAAAGAGACTGGGAAGTGAGGGAGTGGAGTTGGCTTCTGAGACATCTCCTCCCAAAAGTCTTGCTGGAAAAGAGAGCAGAGAATGCAGTTGAAATAGGAGAGTTATGTAGGGTCAACGGAAGGTTCTGTGTAAAATGGGAGATTACTGGACAATTTGTATGCTAGGAATGATCCATCAAAGAGGGAGACACTACAGATGCAGGAAACACTCAGCCTAACTTGGAACAGTTAGAAGGATGGATTGAGGCACAAGTGGAGACACCACCTATGACAGGAGCAGAGGCCCTTTGCCCAGATGACAGGGAGCAGGGAGGACGGGCCCAGTGGGGAGACTGCACGGGCTGGTTTAGCAGCAAGGAGGGGAGAACTTTGAATGAGGGCCCCTTAATATTTCAGTGTAATATGAGGCCAAGTCATCGTCTGAGAGTAGAGGTTGGGGTGTGGGTTGAGAGTCCAGTGGGGATGCCGAGGCTTTGAAGTGAGAGGAGGAGTATTGAAATGGTAATATTGGAGAGTGGGGATGCCAGCACAGAAGGACTGCAGAGCAGTGACTGAGATGCCAGGCAGATTTGAGGGTCCATTTGAGATTATTTGCAATTATGAATTTAAAGCGAGACCTGTCAGGATGCTTGTGAATTTTTCTCAGGCTATATCCAGCTATTCTGGTACAGGTTGCGGATATAGGAAGTACAAAGTGCCAAATCCTTAAAATATATATATATATATATATATATATATATATATCAATCACATATATATATATATATATATATATACACACACACACACACACATACATACATATATATTTTCGCAGACTCTAGATGGTTCATGAATAAAGAAGGACAAGGAATGATTTGCAAAAGCATTTAATGATTATTGCGTTGTTTACAGCATGCATAATTTCACACCTGTAGTTAATTAGCCATTATTTCCATACTTGTACTCATCTGCCTCAGGGCTTAGTCATGATACAGAATCTCAATTAATAAAATTAAGGAAAAGGAAGAGCTCATCTAATCATCTTTATATTCATTTATGATCAGCAAGATACATATGAGAGTTCTTAAAGGACTATTATAGATTTATATGTAAATGGGAATCTACTTTGTAGCTATATAAACTCAATGAAACTAAGAAAAATTTAAGCCAAAGGACACACTTTATCTAAACCAAATTCTTAATTCAGACCAATCCCAATTTTAGGCATTTGGCATCTTGTTTGTCTAAAAATTTTATATTGCCCAACATAAATTACTCATATTTACTCCTTTGGAGTTGACTGAATAAAGGAAGGCATAAGCTGCCTACACAGCTGGGATTTTGGCTAAGAGTAATTTGTTTTAGGATAGTCTTTTATTACATTTCTATCTAATAATGGGGAATACTTGTATTATGCAATATTATGTCTAGGTCATTTCTTTTATTAAGAAATGAGTATATTGGAGATGTATTTGACAACAAATTTTAGAGAAATTGTCAGCAGCATTAGTTCTATTAACAGCTGAAAAATATTGTAGGCTTAATATCAAATAGTGAACAGATTAGTAAACATTGCTCCTCTATCTGTAGAAGTGTAATTTGCTTCAAGGGGGGAAAACGGCAGTGTGACCCTGTCACTTAACTACTAATTCCTTATGTCAAAAAGAGGCAAAAATGCGATGCAGAAAGAAAACTCAGTTAAACTCCACAACCTCGAACGTACTGACTGAGGTCTTGGTTCTGACAGTGGTTTCTCCACGCCACCCTGTGGAGAAAGGTGAAATAAGCCATGGAAAGGTTAAAATATCTTCATTGTAATACACATGCTTCAAATCCTTTGGGGGATAAATATTTTATCAAACAATAAGACCTCAGCTATGGAAATATCCAGGTATTGTTTTTTATTAAGTGAGGTATGTGTACGAAGGGCCCCACTACTCCCCAAAGCCCTCACTGAAGCAGAAGGATGCTGAACAGATCTGTGAATTTTCAACACATACAGCAGCAACTGCAACAGGCTCTTCACCTTTCCTTGTTCTAAAAGCAATTCCAAGATACGACAAAGTACAGTGTAGAAAGGCTTAAAAGTTCTAGAAATCCTCTAAAGTAAATTGGTGTTGAAGACTGGGAAGATTCAGAATCAGTTAAGGTAGTTACCTCAACTACCAATGTAATACATTGTTTAGCATAAATCTAAAATTGCAATTTTAAGTTTTCAGTATCATCATTTTGGTTTAGAAAATCCTTCTTGTTGCACGTATCAACACTAGGGTAAAATAGTTTCCCCTCTAGCACTAGAAAACCTACCATGCTTTAATGCCTTGTGGATCGCTGACAACCCTCTTTGCACATTTCACAGCTGCTGTGATGTCATCTTTCAGCAAAACTGGGAAAGAAACAGTGAGGTATGAAAACAATGTTCGTAGAAATTTTATTAAAAGTTTAGGTTTAGTCATCTTTACTTTATTACGTTGAAGAAGGTACCCATTAGGAAATTATTCTCTCAAAGTCCAAATATCTATGAATATGGAGGGAAAATGTTCCTTTCATTACATCTCATTGGGCATGAAATAAAGCATGCTGTTTATTATTTAATGAAGTTATTGGAAGTTCTGGAATTGTTAACTAATATGGAAGGTCTTCTGTATTAAGCTCTGTAAAAAAATACTTGTCTAGTAATTTTTCACTCTAAGAATTTATAGTAAAAATATAATAAGCAGAAATGCACTCAAAGATATATATATAAGACTTTTCATAGCAAATTATAAAAGAGAAAAAGGTAAAAAACCCAAGTGCTTAACAATAAGAGTGGATCATAAATTATGGAATATTCATATTGGTATGTAGTCATGCTTTTCAAATGATAATACAGAAAGATCTGTATTTGTTGACATGAAAATAATTTTGAGGCATAAAAAGCAAATGGAAAAGTAAAACATATGATAAAATTTCATTTTTGTAAAGGTATACATTGTTTACATGTTTGTAAACATGTAGGGACATCATCTGTGCATGATACTGCTTTCATTCATATACGTGATGGATATATATTCTAGATGAATATGTACAAAATAAGTATCGGTGGTTATAAATTACTGGGTAGGAAGATTATGGATGGTTTTTTTCTTTTATGTATTTTCTCATTTTTATTCAATTACTATAGATTATTATGCAATAAAAAGTATTGAAAAATTAAATTAACTGGATTTAGACAAAAAGAATAGCCTAAGAGGATCTTTTTTATTAGGAATGTATCATTTAAAAATGTAACAATATCAAGTTTACCATACTTATCCAGTACTGTAGGCACTAAAAATTTTACATATCATTTCTATTTTTATTTTACTCACCATAATATTTGTTTAACCTCAAATTAATAAATCCATAAATTAAAATGTTAGGTTTGATAATGATACATAGGAACTGTCATTTTGGGAGACGAAAACAAAAGAATTTAGAAATGACATGTCATAATGTCTTTAATTCATTTAAAATCCTTAAGCGAAAAAAAATTTGTTTATATAGACATATATAAATATACATACAGACACATATGTGAAGCAAACATAGCAAATTGTTAACATACATTAAAAATATGTGAGGGGCACATGATTATTTATTATACTAATACCTCTCACTTTTTATATTTTTATCACATTTCATAACAAAAAGCAAAAGAAACATATAAGGACCATGCAAATTTTCCTTAAACTTTACAAAGTAAAGGGGAATATTGCATTGTTCTTGACAAAGCATTAATAAGGTCATTTACAATAAATTATTAGGCCATGCTAAAAACTTTTATATATTCCAAAACACCAAAGTTTTATGATCCCAGACCTTTAATTTCCTACTTAGGGAAGTATGAGGCAGATAGCACTGAGTACCTAGAACTTGAGATGGAGGGTGTCTGGGTGCCTGATGAACCCTTCCAGGCTGTCACATTTGGGTTGAATCTCTATTCTTGTAAGTACAAACAGCTGGGCCCTGTGCCATCACTCAAATGTTATCTTTCTTACCATCGCAGGATATACCACAGGCATTAACTGCTCCTGGGGTTTTGCCATCATTACACCAGTAGCGGCTATTGATCTGAAAAATCCCATAATCGGTGCTTTTGTCTCCAGGATTGTAGTTTGTAACATGCGTCCTATACTCACTCTCCCATTTGGCCAAACACATCCCTGAAAAAAATTTATTTTTAGTAATAAGGGCACAATACCAAATCACTTATACTCTACACCAAAAACTATTTCACTAAATCTATTTTACTAATAACTTACTTTATTCATCTTGAAAAAGATTTTTAACACTAATGAGTTAAAGGGCCCCTAAATGAACCCTGTGTGATACAAATGGCTTTGTAACCTTAGTGAAGCAAGATAATATACTTTTAAAAATATTCCATTGCTTTGACCCTTCCTTAACCTTTAGGGAATATTCAGCCAGAATGGAAAGGTCAACAGAGCTGTAGAGAGGATTTTGTAAATTCATACTCAATACATACACTGATGGAAAAATTTTTTGATAAGAAGAAATGAGGATTTTCCGACAGAAAGAAAGTTTCTTAGAATTGCTAAAGGTAGATTTGAATAGTCTGAATCTGGAAGTCAAGAGTTAGAGAACAAAAAAGTATATTTCATCCATCCACTCATTCATCCAAAAATAGGGATTCAGAGGAAAGGTTTGACTCAATCTGAGAAGTACAGTGATTATGTACAAATATGGACTAAAATATAAAGTTACTTTTACACAGGGCATACCTTGCATTGTACAGAAGGAAATGAAAAACAGTTTATTCAGAAGGGTGAGTAAGAATAATAAAACATCATTTCACCTTCAGTCTCAGGAATCCTTATTATACAAGTACCAAAGGGAAATAGGTTCCTACAGAAACCATGGATGAAATATTCATGAGTCCCTAATTACTGTAATAGTTAAAATGCAGAATTTAAGCCAAAACTCATTTATCAGGGCTTCCTCCCTTCCCAAAACTAAAATCTTTCCTGAGCTTATGTTATAGGCAGCTGAGCTTGGCCATAAGTTGTAAACCAGAGTATGCACAGAAAAACAAAATCTAGCCGCATAGATGACCGCTGAAACACTAGAACAAAAATCACCGTCCTTGGAACTAAGATTACTATGGGGATGAGGAGACACAGAAGCAAATGGAATGCAAGGGGTCCCTCAGCAAAGAATATCTGGTCCATGGGCATGATACTACCATAAACTACCAATCAAGATATGCCAACTCCAATCCCTGTGACTGTCTGCCCTCCATTTGTCCCCATCCAATAAATCTCCCTTAGTCCTCAGAAAAGAGAAACAGAACTTGCCTCCTGTCTCATTCCAGTTGTACTCACAATAAAATTCTTCTTTTCTCAAAATCTTGGTGTCAAGCTATTAGCTACTATGTGCATCAGACACATTACTCGGCAAAATTACTGCCCTTTATATTAAGAGCTCAACATAATGTTAAAAAAATTACAGTGGGAGGAGATATGGCTCAAGTAGTTGAGCTCCTGCCTGCCACATGGGAGGTCCCAGTTCCATTCCGTGCCTCCTGAAAAAACAAAAACCAAACAAGCAAAACAAATGGTAAAACCAACTCAGGGAAGCCAATGTGGCTCAGTGGTTGGATGCTGGCTTCCCACATACAAGGTCCCAGGTTCAATCCCTGGACCCCAGACCTCAAAAAAAAAAATTACAGTTAAAAACCTGATATCATGCAAGGGAATTAGAAAGAAAAGAAAAGAAAAGAAAAGAAAAGAAAAGAAAAGAAAAGAAAAGAAAAGAAAAGAAAAGAAAAGAAAAGAAAAGAAAAGAAAAGAAAAGAAAAGAAAAGAAAAGAAAAGAAAAGAAAAGAAAAGAAAAGAAAAGAAAAGAAAAAAACACTTGTCACTCTAGGTTCTCAGAACCCTCTCCTAGGATCTGTTCCCCTTTTGGATAACTATCTCAAAGTATGAGGGAGAGCAGACTTACAGTTTGCCAGGCTGATTCCCTTGAAGCCACCCAGTCCAAGTTTCTTTATGTTTCTGGCCAATTCACACCTTTCAATCTGCCTGCCCTGCACAGTGGCAGAAAGGAGGAGAAGCCCCAGAATAAGGAGAGCCTTCATGTTGACTGCAAAGATGGATCCTAGGATGACTATGGCAAAATAATCCCAGTATTTAACATCTGGTAACTTCCTTCTTCTCCCAATTGTTTGAGGCTCCACCCTTTAGCTATGTGGAAATTAATAACTGGTCATTGGTACACTGACTTTAAAAGGTTTTTTGAAGACAGATACCCTGATTTCCTAAGATTTATTAATAAAGAAATAGAGATAATATGACATTGCTTAAAGATGTGGCTCAGGAAAAACTGGATAGATGTATTGTTTCCCAAACAGGAAATTCTATCTTATTATGAAGCTGAGCAACCATAAAGAAAAAAAAACACCTAATGAACATTTCGTATAGCTTAAAATGAGCCCTGATGTTTGATTATCATTCATTTTCATGAAATTGTCTTGGGTGCATTCATATTTTATATTCATCTTTTCTACTTGAAATTATTTTATATACACTTTTCTATGCATGGATATGACCCGTGTGACTGTCATTTTAACAGTACAAAACTACTGCTTCTGCAAAACAAAAAAAGAGACTTTATTAACAGTATAACAATTCACGAATGGCATCACCAAGTAACATAATGTGTTCCAAAGGGTTCAGGGGAAATGGAAATTTACAGTCAAAAAAAAGGAAATGGCAGGTGAAAGGCAAGTCCTCTCTTCTACTGGCTTATTGGAACATCAAGGTAGAAGGAAACTTGTCTGAAACTGATTGGTCAGAGCTTAAGCCTCTTTTTCTCATCCTAAATGTAAGCCTAGTTCTCCAAGCTTCCACCTCTGACATCTGATTGCATCTGCACAGGGTGTGCACCTTGTGTGCCTCCTTTGCCGGGAACCATTTTGTAACCCATTGAAGGTCAAGTTAGAATCCCTTTACCATTTCCCCTTTTTATCACTCTTTAGTGGAAAGTATTGCTGATGAAGGTTGATTTTGTGCTGTCCCATGGTGGTAGGGGGATCTCCTAGGTATCCAGCTAGCTGGAAATATCCAATGTCTGTCCCACGGAAGAAGGAATATATTATGAAACTATGGCCAATTGAGGCCACCCTGGGGAAATGGATTCCATCTAAGGTCAGCAACAAGATTTCTGAAAGAAACGAGGAAAATATTATTTGGAGGCAACAGTATTCTAGGGTAAGTGATGGTGGTTATGTCCTGTAAGGTATCATAAGTGCAGGCCTTGAGATCAAAATACTGATTTACCGGCATGATTTTAGAAGTGAGAGACTGTTGAGCCATAGCCGTTATTCTGGAAATAAAACAACAAATTAAAGATACTATGATAATTATTAGACGAAAATATTAACAGTGTATTTAATATGCCTCTAATCCAGTCTCCCCAAGATCCATGATTCAACCAGCTAAATAAATCCCAAACCCTGCGAGTCCCTAGTTCTTGAAGTGTCTGAATCTTTTCTTTGATGTTCTTAATGTTTTGTTCAATTTTGCCAGATTGCTTTACATAAAAACAGCCTTGCCTAAGAAAGCATATGTCCCTTCTTGATGAACTGTGAAGATACCCAGCACCCTATGGTTTAGTAGGATAACTTTTGCTACATTATCTACCTCGAGTTTTAAGTTCTCTAATGGCTTGAGGGTATTATTAAAGGTCCGCTCAATAGTTCTGACATGTTTCAGGTGGCTTTTTCAAGTTGTAAAATTCCATGAAGCCAAAATATATTTCTCAAAAATTTCCAGCCTATACCAGGCCTTTCAATTAATTAGCTGTATTCTACAGTATTCCACTTAGGTCTAAAATTGTTTTCTAGTTGATAAAGGAAAGATCCCAGGTTGGGTACATTTTTTGTTTCTAATTGGTCCCTCTTCTCTAAGTCAGGAAGAACAGCTTTTTTTGGGCAAGTCCCACTCCAGGTTGATGGTAAGGCTATATAAGCATTTCCCCCATAAGAACAAAAAGCCTGTGCCAGCTAATTGAGTGTTAAAGTACTACCTATAATCCAGTGTGAGTTTTTTTTGAACTTCTTTCAACATCACCTATAGAGGTTTTGGTATCTGTACAGGTAAAATCTGTAAAATTATGGGGTTGAGTGGGTTATGATCAATGGGCCTTGTGGTGTAGTTCATATAATAGGGTATGGGAGCAGCTTTAAATGAGTGAAGAACTTATTAGGGACATGTGTTCAAACAAGGACTGAGAAATGGTCTAGATAGATAATATGATGAAAAAAGTTACATAGAAGGATGACACTGGCATTCCAATGACCTGAAAAGTTTTCGGTGGTAGCAAAGGTTTTTCATGGAACTGGAAATCGTAAGTGTCAATTACATTATTATCAGAATCTTGTTTGATTATCATGTCATTGTAAAGAAGATACCATTTGCCTTCCTCTTGGGCATACTAAAAGGTCTAATTGCAGCGGTTGGCTGGGAAAGTACCTTGATAAGGTCCAGTGCCGATATCATTGTTTATGCAAAGAAAGAAATTCACTGCAGTCTGGGCAATTTGTGCTATGGGTGCCAACATTTCTTCAAGAGTAAAATAAATCCAATGGAGCAATCATTTCTTATATTTATCTAATGAGAGTCCATCCCTTTGTCCCATACTTGGTCTGTGTGGCAAATACCTTTTATGTCTATCCAGGTCTGAATGTCTATGGGTATGACAAATAACTAAGGCCTTTCTGTGGAGTCTGAATTAATGCAGTCCTGGCACTTTGAAAAATTGTCCAGGTTGACAGCCCTTTGTGAAGCTGAGAAAAAAAGGTGGCAAATACCTAGGGCCCAGGAAAGAATGGAAAAGAGAAAACAAAGGGAAAAATGCATGTTTCTTGATCCATAGCTTTTGGGGAAGGTGTCCATGTTAATTATTGTCTACTTCTGGGTGACTTGAAATTCTTTTTAGGGTGAGTTTGATGTCACCAGTGGTTGTACTTTTCCAATGGTTAGGTGCTGCTTGTTGCATTGAGACAGGTGGATTCCAGGGCCCACACCAGCAAGTTTAGCAGCACATTGGTTGGTGAGGGGGACCTGCTAAAGTCCTTCCCACAGAGTTTCCAAAGAGGTTTTAACTGATGTCTTTTCCAGTACACATACTCTCCAATCTGCAGATTTTTGTGGTCAGTTGGAGTCAGGCTATGCTCTCCTCCTTCAGAGCCTTCTCCAACTTGTGAAACAAGCTCAGGAGTGTACATTAGTGCCTCATAAAATTTAGGTAGGTCTTGTTGGGCAATATTATGTAAATATATTGAAAATATTATGTAAATAATATATGAGGAAATAGTGAAGGTCTTCCAGTAGCAATTTTATGGAATGTGAGTTATGCTTTCTGAAGGGATTAAGCAAAGCTTGAGCAAGACCAGTGGAAATATTTTAGGGTGGGGTAATCCTAGGGAGATAATAAGCTTGGCTAATTGTTGTTTATCCCCTTGGCACTTTCCACCAAGCTGGAGATTGGGGTACAATAATGACAGACCCCAGGAGGTCTTGGGGCATAAGATGTTTAGGAGGGGCCTGCACTTGTAATTTAAAGCAAGTAGTTTCTCTTGTTTAGGGGTCTTTTGGGTTTCTAAGCATGAGCCAACTCTTCAGTTAAGTTTGTTAACTACATAATGGGATATTTCCCTATCAAGTCTGTGCCTTTTTACTATAATAAATAAAAAGGTTGGCCTTTATTCAGGCGACAAACAGCATTAAAAGCAACTCCAGCTCTAGGTTCATCTAGGGATAGTCTGGAGTGTTAGGCAAATGTTTTTGCTACTCTTTCCTGAAAATCAAAGACAGGTTCCTTGTAAGGTAAATACTTTTATTTGTGCAAACCTTGCATCCCCTGCCTCTTATGACTTATTTCCCCCTTTGTTCCCATGGGAACAAAGGAATAGCACACCTATCATTAATCTTCTATGACTAGGGAGTGTTGGGTACATAGAGCATAACCAGAACACAGGGCTGAGTACGCAGGTCAAAACCCAGTCTTGTGGTTATACAGATAAAGGTCTTTGTGCACCATGAGACCATGAGACAGAACTTCAGAAAGAATGAATATATATTTCTTCATGATACCTCCCGTGACTTATGATTTACTTTCCCTCTGGTTATGAGGCTTCTTAGTTCTTTGCCTATATGAACTACTGTTAAACCTCCTCTGATAGTGGAGTTTTTTGTTTTGTTTTGTTTTGTTTTTCTGGTTTTAACACAAGGGTAACTTTATTAAAGCAAAGAATTGAACATAATATTAGAGGACATTTAAAAAATCTCATCATCTCTCCTCCTAAATTGTATCTTCATTGAGAAATTGTGCAAGATTAAGTTTACTTTTTTTCTAGTGCTGCTGCTTTGGCTCGTCTTGGTAATCTCATCTTTATTTTTTTATTCTGGTTTGGAAATTCCTGATCACTTTCAGAATCAGCTTCAGCAGTCTGATGTCTCGTGTTCACCATAGCTGAAGCTGTCACTTTTCTCCACCTTCTGTTATTCTTTTGCTGGGTGGTTTTTGATGCTTGGATTTTCTTTATATCCCTGAGAAGAGTCATAAATACTTCGTTATTCTTTTCATCTTCATTTTGAATAACTGTTGTAGTCATTTTGACATCCTGTGCTGCTGCTGCTGCTTGGTCACTGTATTCTTTATTTCCTTTTTCTAACTGAATCTTGATTTTCTCCAAAGCTCTCGGATACATCCTATCTTTTACTTGCTCCAGAATCTTATTCAGTAGAACAGAAGATCTTTTACAAGATAGTGTCTGAGTTCTAAAGAACTCAAAACTTTTCCATAAACTTGAATTTCTGGTCAACAGGGACTTTTTGAGATCTCACTGCAAATTTTCATACCCATTTTTTTAAATGTATTTAATGTATTTTTTAATGTATTGTTAAGGCCTGATAATCTTGGGAATTTTTGGCTTGAGGATCCTAATGAAAAGGATCTCCAAACTGGCCATGGGTTATACAGAGTGTCTCAGGTGAAATTTTGCCATTGGTCCAAAAACAAACGTGAACAAGCACCACAGTGTCTGAACATGTGGTGGGCCAGAGGCCCCGAGGGAATTCAGAAGCCTCTTCTGAAGTGCTGGCACCCATGACCAGGACAGTTGATAAAGGTAATTACCTAAACTCCAAACTCAAGTAACAAACTGGAAATAAAGCTTGAAGAAGTGAAACAAAGGAAGCAGTTTCAGATCTGAGAGAACTTACCTTCTGACTACAAAGAAGCTGGCAGAGACAGAGTCTAAAGGGCTCAGAGGGTACCAGCTCCTGTTTCCCGCAGAGACCTTAGAGACAGAAGGAGAGTGTCTTCGCATACAACTTTTAATGCCAAAATTGTCTAAAGAACTGCTACCGCAGATCGAAATAAGAGAGTTTTATTTACAGAATAACAATTTGCAAATTGAGCAACACAAAATAAAAGCAGGTGTTCCAAAGCAGGGGAGGAAGGTGGAGGGGCAGGCAGGAAGGGGCACGACAGGGCATTGGGAATTTATAGTCCAAAAAAAGGAAAGGAAATGACTGTTGTCAGGCGAGTAGTGTTCTAGCAACTTCATGGAACATCATGGCAGAAGGAAGCTTGTCTGAAACTGATTGGTCAGAGCTTAGGCCTCTTTCTTATCCCATTTCCTGTAAATCTCATTCTGCAACCTGCGTATTCCTGAAGTCTGATGGCGTCAGCCTAGATTCTTTACCTTTTGCACCTCCTTTGCTGGGAGCCATTTTGTAAACCAGAGCCTGAAGGTCAATTTAGGGTCCTTTAACAAGGTATATAGCTTGACACCATGTTCCTCAGCTTTTGTTACTATGTAAATTTTTTTATCATTGCAAATCCAATTTTTTAATGTTATAAATAATCCTGCTGTTACAAAATTTACTAACTCCTTTTTAACGATGCCTTACTTCCCATTTCCATGTTAGGTCATTATAAAGCAAGGGAATTTTAAAAATCAAACATATCCAAACACATCTATCCAGCTAAGTGGTACCACTAAAAATCATTATCTCAGAGGCAGTGCACTTTTAAAAATAAATGCTGCCAGAGCTCAAATGGAATTGTATTGTAAATTTATGAAGACAGATTCTAAGCAACACAAAATGTCATCAGATTATAGCCGTCCTAAATTTTCATCAATGGCAATCTTTTTGCTTGGTCACTAAGATTATTCACCAGCTTTGACTCTAAATGACTCTTTTGGAACCCTGTCTAAAAATCAGGAATAACCCCATCTTTTAGGCTAGCCTAATTTTGATTCTTCATAATGATCAGTGAGACAAATTTTCAGGACCCAAAGAGACAGAAACCAGCTAAAAGAGTCAGTCTTTGGTTCCCCTTTGTACTCTTCCCAACTCAATGGTAAAGAATATGCAGTTGTTACCAATGCTGATTTCAGCCCTCTGCTCATATTAATATTTCTTTTAAAATATTTGAATAGTTTGGGACTTATTTCTTGTAGTGGGATAAGGAAATTCTTGCTTGGCACCCAGAAACAAATTGAAAATATGACAGGGTGAATACTTCAAAGAGAAAAGTGTGTTAGGATAGGTTTCATTACTACACCTGTGGTAGAGTGATGGGCAGTAAGCACGTCCAGTCATAACCCTATTATTTTATTTAAGGTGAGTTTAACGAGCAAACTATTTAAATATAAAATAGCAAGTAAGCATGATCTGGGGTGTTTAAGGAAGTCTAAATTGACCTCAGGCCCTGGGTTACAGAATGGTCCCAGGCAAAGGAGAATGCTCAGGTGGGAGAAGGAGACTTACAGGAAATAGGACAAGAAGCAGCAGCTCTGACATATCACCTTGGGACAAGTTTCCACCTGCCTCGATGAACAACAGTAAAACAGTAAAACAGAACTCACCTGACAACTGCCATTACCCTTCCTTTTATGGACTATAAATTCTCAATGTCCCCCCAAATGCTTTGGCACTTTCTTTTACTTGGTGTTGCCCAATTCGCAAACGGTTATACTGTTTGTTAATAAAGCTTTCTTGTTTCTATTTGCAGTAGCAGTTCTTTTGAGAAGGGACAGAGATTTTTCTTCAAAAATGTTCTATGCACTGAACACTTTATTTGATGCAGTTTGTGCATTTATCTTTATGGGAAAGGTGCTTATAGATCCCAGATTATTCTGTTGAATTACAATACACAGTAAGTAAGTATAATTTATTTAGTACATTAGCTTCCCAAGAGAGGGAAAAAATAATTAATTATGGTGGGTGTTGGGGGACTTCAGGCCTAGAAGAGGATATTTAAACAAGGTTCTCTCAGAATTTTGTCTATTTCCCAAAACCAAAACCATCCTTAAAAAACAAAATATTGGCACTGTTCAAGATATTCTCAACAATGTGCTGTAAGACCTTGTTAAATCTACTGGAATGTATGCACATGTTTATCTTTGTTCCCTTCCCAAATTCCATTAAAATGTTAACAAAACAATTTTTGAAAGGCATAATCCCACAGACAAAGGGAAAAGAAGATGTGACAATAGACGAGACAGTTCAATAAACTTTTGTAATATGGAAATAGAGTGGATGAGTAGTCACTCACTTCCTAGAATGGGAATGTCACACCCAAGTGCTTGCAGAAGGGAAAATCCCTAAGAAGCATGCTGGCTCTTGCCCTACAACCTGGAGAAGACTAGTTAATTCTGAAGGCGGCAATACATGGCAGTTCTATAAACAGGAAGATTGGTTGGAAGTCTCTATGGGGAGCAAATTCCCATATCTTCACCCCCAGCCCAGGAAACCAGGTTTCAGCCCCATTCCATTCCAGAAGAAGAAAAGAAGAAAGGAAGGGAGGATTACTCTTTGGAGAGGATGACCCAGAGAGACTCTGGACTTGACACTCAAGGCACAGCTGAAGGCAGGGGTACCATGCCATGAGGAAAACAGGTGAGTAAGTACAGGTCTGCATTCTGACCAGTAAGCCCCGAGCTCTCTAGGCCTGCCCCACCCAGCATCCTGACTGCAGGCTGCCACAATCACATCGCAGGCAGGAGCTGTTGGATTCCTTCTGTGGAAGTGTGTGAAACAGGAAAAAAGACCTAGGATCCTAATAATTGGGGCCCTCCAAGATAATGACCAGGCTTGCCCAACTGCTTGTGGGGTGACCCACCCAGACACATAGATCTTCCACTGAGCTCTTTAGCGCTTAACTCTTTTAACACGTACAATCAGCCAACAGTCTTAATGAAAGCCACGCATGTGAGAACAGGTAAAAACAAACACTTAGAGAAAAGGAACTCAGAGGAAACAGGCAATTTAAAAAATATAAAAAATGATGTTGAATGTCTCAGAGAGGTAAAATATTGCAGCCATGGAAAAAGGAAGGATGCTATAATAAAGAAATAAGAGAATAAAAAGGAGTCCTTGGGATTAAAACATATGACCACGTTAATAAAACATTCAATGGAAAAATTGAGATAAATTTCAGAAATATCCCCAGAAACAGAATAAAAAGACCGATGAAAAATAGCAGAGAAAAGATGAGTAAATTAAAGAATAAAGAGACCAAACATTCAATCAATAGGAATGTTCAAAGGAATTGTGAGTGGCGGCGGCGGCGACCTTGGCTCTGAGACCCCGGGAGGCCGCTGCGCCGTAGGCGACCCCGGCGGCAGCAAGAGGCTCCGTGGAGCTGCCCTGACTCACTTCTGAGGCCACCGGGAGGAGGCGCACTCGGCCGCCTGGTTTACTCACCCTCTTCGTACCCCCAGGAGGGGGGAGATGGAGCCGCTGCTGATGTCAGAAATAGACTTTTGGAAAATGGCCTTAAATCTTGGCTGAATTTTTATATCTTGCTCTGTGAATCAGCCCTTGGTGGTTTTTAAAATTTTTATTCTTAAATGTTCTCAGCTATTTAGTATTTTTTTAAAAAAACAAAGTGATAACCAGCTTAATATTCTTCATAATGATCGTCATGCTAGACCTTCAGATGATAATGCATAGAATCATCTAGAAAGGCAGATCAACTTCAATGCATTTGGCAGCCAACATAAAGGATGATGTTCTGATCTTGAGATTTCTTTTCACTATGTTGACCCTGTAACTATATATGGGTTAGAACACCTTCTTTATCCATCTTTGCTCATATGTTTGTTTATACAGATATCAACCTGCTTTACCTGAGAATATATTAAAAGAAATATTAGAAACATCAAATTGATGCTCCAAAAGTAAAATTAGGAAGCCCTGGAATGAAAACCAGGAGTGAACAAAGGTAAAATACCTGACATTGCACTGAAGAAGATTATCTGCATTTCTGATAAAGAACACTGGATCCCAGTGGGGAATTCTTTCTAAATGACATTCCATATTATAAATCTTATGAATGACTGTAAACTGAATCTTTAAAAGGGTGTGAAGTCTGCTAAATTTTTTTTATGTTAGTTTCCTTCTTTTATTAGAGAAATTATAGGTTTACAGAGAAATGATGCATAAAATAGGTAAACTGTAGATTTCCCATATACACCCATTATTAACACCTTGCATTACTGGGGAACATTTGTTATAATTCATGAAAGAACAATTTTATAATTGTACTGTTAACTGTAGACCATTGTTTAAAATAGGGTTCACTGTTTGTGTTGTACCATCCTATGTTTTTTGCTTTTTAAAGATTTTTTATTCCATTAACATTTATACAACCTAAAATTCCCCCTTTTAACCGCATTCCCATATATAATTCATTGCTGTTAATTACTTTCACAATGTTGTGCTATCATCATCACCATCCATTACCACATGTTTAAAATCAACCCAAAGAGAAACTAGCATTTGAAGATTAACTCCCTTTTCCAACCCAAGTCCTGAAGGGCATGGGTTGGTGCTGCCATGAGACCAAAGAACACACCAGGCACTGAATCAGACATGAACTTTATTTGGACTTATGGACAGGAGAGAGTCTTCAGCGATGGTGGTCCAGAGAGTGAAGGTAGTACTCCACAAAGAGGCAGGAAAATGAGGGGCAATATAAAGGGTCTCAGAATAAAGACATTTCATAACAGAGTTTCTGCTAGGGTCACAAGAAGCACACAAATTATTGTAGGAAGGAAGTGTACCGCCTGGGGAAGATTATAGTTTACAATACCATCTGTACATTCTTTTCCCTCTGAGGAGGGTTGTTAATCTTTACTTTATGTCCGGGTCACGTAGGCACCTACGCGCAGCAGGCATTGATTCATTTACGGAAGGGGAGCCCTGCCCTGGGCTCCGACACTCCCCATTAGCTACACTCAGCCTATCCCCCTGGTCACCTGTATTCCTAAATTCTTACTTTATATGTTTGCTTAGTCCAACAGTTTCATATCAGTGAGATCATATAATAATCATGTCCTTTTGTGTTTGGCTTATTTCACTAAACATGATACCTACAAGGTTCTGCTATGTTGTTGCATATATCATAGCTTTAATCCTTTTTACTACTGAATAATATTTCACTTCATGTATAAACCACATTTTGTTTATCCATTTATCAGTTGATGGACGCTGGGGTTAGCAATTGTGAATAATGCTGCTATAACATCGGTGTGCAAATATCTGTTCGAGTCCCTGCTTTCAATTCTTTGGGGTATATACTGAGTAGTGGGGTTGCCAGGTCACATGGTAATGCAATACTTTAACTTCCCAAGGAACTGCCAAACTGTTTTCCACAGTGACTGCACTATTTTACATTTCCACCAGCAATGAAGGAGTGTTTCTATTTCTCCACATCGTCTCTTATACTTGTAATTTTCTGGTTGTTGTTTTTAAATAGTTGCCATTATAATGGGTTTGAAATGGTATCTCATTGTGGTTTTGATTCGTATTTCCCTAATAGCTAATGATGTTGAGCATCTTTTCATGTGCTTTTTAGCCATTTATATATCCTCTTCAGAGAAATTTCTATTCAAGTCTGTTGTCCATTTTTTATTGTGTTCTTTTGTCTTTATATTGTTGGGTTGTAGGATTTCTTTACATATTCTGGATACTAAAGCTTACCAGATATATGGTTTCCAAATATTTTCCCCATTGAGTAGTTTGTCTTTTCAGGTTCATGATAAAGTCCTTTGATGCACAGAAGTTTTAAATTTTGATGAGGTCCCGTTTATCTATTTTTTTTTTCTTTCATTTCTTGTGCTTTGGGTGGAAACCATTGGCTAACACCAGATCCTGAAGATGATTCCCTTGATTTTCTTCTAGGAGTTTTATATTTCTGTTTCTTATAGTTGGTTCACTGATCCATTTTTGAGTTAATTATTGTATATGGTGTGAGATAGGGGACTCTTTCATTCTTTTGCATATGGATATCGGTTCTTCCAATACCGCTTGTTGAAGAGACTATTCTTTCCCATTGAGTGGAATTGGTAGCCTGCTCAAAAATTAATTGGCTGTAGATGTGTCTATTTCTTAACTCTCAACTGGATTTCAATGGTCTATGTATCTATCTTTGTGCCAGTACCTTGCAGTTTTGACCACTGCAGCTTTGTGATAAGTTTTACATCAGAAAGTGTGAGTCCTCTGACTTCATTCTTTTTTTCAAGATGGTTTTGTCTATTCAAGGCCCCTTAACATCCAAAGAAATTTGATGATTGGCTTTTCCATTTATGCAAAGTAGGCTGCTGGAATTTTGACTGGTATTGCACTGATTCTGTAAATCATTTCAGGTGGAATAGACATCTTAACAATATTTGGTATTCCAAGAAATGAGCATAGAAAGTCCTTCCATTAATTGAGATCTTCTTTTATTTAGCAGTGTTTCATAGTTATCCATGTATAAGTCCTTTACATCCTTGGTTAAATTTATTCCTAGATATTCGTTTTTTAGTTGCTATTCTAAATGAAAATTTTTCTTGATTTCTTCCTCGGATAACTTGTTACTGGTTGTATTAGTCAGCCAAAAGGGTGCTGATGCAAAGTACCAGAAATCTGTTGGTTTTTATAAAGGATATTTATTTGGGGTAGAAGCTTCCAGTCACAAGGCCATAAAGCATAAGTTACTTCCCTCACCAAAGTCTGTTGCCACGTGTTGGAGCAAGATGGCTGCTGGTCTTTGTGAGGGTTCAGCCTTCCTCTTCCTCCTAAGGCTCGGTGGTCCCAGCTTCTTCCGTTCTCAGCTCTAGGCTAGCATAAGGCTTGTCTTCCTCCCTGGAGTTCATTTCTTTGCAGGCTTTCTCAACTGTTCAAGGCTCTGGTCTCTTCAGCTACAAATTATCAGGTGAATGGCTTGGCTCTCTCCCTGGGGCTCCAGCATCGAAAACTAAACCCTCTGTGTTCTCCTTCTCCACGTATTTACTTCCCAGGGCTCCAGTATCAAAACTCAAACTCTCTCCTCTGTCTTGTCGTTTTGTCTGTGAGTCCCCGCCCACCAAGGGAGCAGGGACTTGTTGTCCTATTGACGTGGCCGAATCAAAACCTAAATCACAATTTAATCAAGTAAAAGTGAAACCTCTGAACCTAATACAATCTAATATGCCCAGAGGAACAGACCAGTTTACAAACACAATTCAATATCTATTTTTGGAATTCACAAACAATATCAAACTGCCACACTAGTATATAGAAACATTACCGATTTTTCCATGTTGATCTTGTACCCTGCCACGTTGCTGAATTTATCAGTTCTAGTAGCTTTGTTGTAGATTTTTCAGGACTTTCTATGTATATATATATGATCATGTCATCTGCAAATACAGAAAGTTTACTTCTTCCTTTCCAATTTGGATGCCTCCTATTTCATTCTCTTGCCTAATTGTGTTGGCTAGAACTTCCAGTACAATGTTGAATAAGAGTGGTGACAATAGGCAACCTTGTCTTGTTAAAGATCTTAGAGGAAAAGTTTTCAGTCTTTCACAGTTAAGTAGGATGTTAACAGCAGGTTTTTCTTAAATACCCTTTTATCATGTTGATGAAGTTTCCTTCTATTCCTATTTTTCTAAGAGTTTTTATCAAGAAAGGATGCTGGATTTTCTCAAATGCCTTTTCTGCATCAGTTGAAATGATCATGTGTTTTTCCTTTTATTGTGTTAATGTTGCCTATTACATTATTTGATTTTCTTATGTTGAACCACCCTTGCATAACTGGAATATATCCCACTTGATGATGGTGGATAATTTTTTAATGTGCTGTTGGATTCGACTTGCTAGTATTTTTTTGGAGATATTTGTATCTATATTAATAAGAGATATTTGTAGTTTTCTTTTCTTGTAGTATCTTTATCTGGCTCTGGTATAATGGTGATGTTGGTCACATAGAATGAATTAGGGAGTGTTCTCTCCTCTTCAATTTTTTGGAAGAGTTTGAGCAGAATTGGAGTTAATTCTTTTTGGAATGTTTGGTAGAATTCACTTGTGAATCCATTTGGTCCTGGGCTTTTCCTTGTTGGGAAGTCTCTGATGACCGATTCAATCTCTTTACTTGCAATTCATCTGTTGAGATTTTTTATTTCTTCTAGACTCAGTGTAGTTTATTCATGTGCTTCTAGGAATTTGTCCATTTTATTTAGGTTGTGCAATTTATTGTCCTCAATCTGTTCATAGTTTACTGTTATGATTCCTTTCATTTCTGTCCTTTTTCTTGCAATGGCATTTTACTTAAAGTTTATTTTGTCCAATATTAGTATAGCTAACCCAGCTCTCTTTTGGTTACTATTTGCATGGATAATCTTTTTCCATCCTTTCACTTTCAACTTATTTGTGTCTTTGGGTTTAAAGTGAATCTTTTGAAAATGAAATATAGTTGGATCTTGATTTTTTGTACATTCTGCCAATCTGTGTCTTTTGACTGGGGACTCAATATTAACATTCTGTGATATATTTGTAAAGGCAGTACTTCAGCCATTTTGTTCTTTGGTTTTATATGCCATATCTTTTGGATGTCTTTTCCTTTATTGCAGCCTCCTTTTATGTGATATTGATCTTTTGGCTGATGCCATCTCATTCCTTTTCTGTATATTCAAACAGACTTTCTTTGCAGTTACCATGGGGTTTATATTACACAAGCTATGTTTACAACCTACTAAATTGAAAAGATATCAAGTTAGCTTCACTAGCTTGCATGGTTCCCATAGCCATCCTTTTCCTCTCTTTATGATCTTTTTGTCCCAATTTAATTATTTATATTTCGCATGTCCATTGACAGGAAATATGACTTCTTATTCAAATGTATTCTGACTCTTATAGGAATTAGACTTATACATTGAAGATACAGTACTATTAGGTTTTGCATTTACCCACTTAGTTACCTTTAGTGAAGACCTTCACTTCTTCACATTGCTAATCTACTCTTTCCTGTTTTTTCCTTTCAACCTTAAAGATTCCCTTAAATAACTCTTGGAGGGCTGGTATTTTCTTGAGGAACTCTCTCAGCTTCTGCTTATCTGTGAATGTTTTAAACTCTCCCTCAGTTTTGAAGTTCAGTTTTTCCAGGTCAAGAATTTTGACTGGCTGATTTTCCCTTTCAGTACTTAAATATATACCACTGCTTTCTCCCCTTGATGGTTTCTGATGACAAATCAGCACTTAGTCATATCGAGGATCCCTCTTAGGTGATGAATTTGCTTTTCTCTTGCTGCTTCAGAATTCTCTCTTTAGCTTTGGCATATCACATTCTGATTAGTATGTGTCTCGGAGTAAGGGTTTATTCTGTTTGGAGTAAACCATGCTTCTTGCACATATATATTTATGTCTCTCAGAAGAGTTGGGAAATTTTTGGCCATTGTTTCTTCAAATATTCTTCCTTCCCCTCTTCCCTTCTCATCTCCTTCTGTGACACCCACGCTGTGTATGTTTGTACAGATCACGTTATCACTCAAGTCCCTGAGCCATCTCTCAACTTCTTCTATTCTTTTCTCAATCTATTCTTGTGACTGTATGATTTTTTTCCTTTCCCTTCCAGCTCTTCCTAGAGTGCCTTGTTCTTGCTGGTGCTAACTGATAAGCTCTTGAATGAAACCTATGGTTATTACTTAACATGAGCATGTTTGCTGATAACAGTTTAAAATGTGACCTCTCCTACACTCATCCTATTTTTCAATTTTTTCTTTCATCTCGTTTTTTGAACAAATCAATTTTATTGATACATATTAATAACGCATATAATCCATTCAAAGTGTACAATCAATGGTATTTGGTATAATAACAGTTGTACATTCATCAATTCAATCATTATTAGATAATTTTCACTGTTTCAATAATAATTTTAAAAAGCAGACAAACAAAAATCCATCACCTCTCAATCTCTCTATGCTTCCCCTGCTGTGCATAGTTGCTATTTCTGGCTATTCCTTTT